>JAPDKU010000121.1:0-55995 GCA_027569715.1 Hamigera avellanea
CCCCCCCCCCCCCCCCCCCCCCCCCCCCCCCCCCCCCCCCCCCCCCCCCCCCCCCCCCCCCCCCCCCCCCCCCCCCCCCCCCCCCCCCCCCCCCCCCCCCCCCCCCCCCCCCCCCCCCCCCCCCCCTGTAATCAATCCTTGTGCGACTTGAAAGGATGATCCTGGTAGTGTCTTGTTGTGTGATGTCTCTGAATGGTCATCCTGCATCCTGCGTCATACCTAGATGGTTGACAAACAGAGAGCTGGCAGCTGCCCATGCTTGTAACCATTCCACAGTCGCCCCGTACTCTTGCCCAACCTAAACTCCTCCCGACTTCTTCCCTTGTCGATTAACCATCCAAATACATCAAACCAGATATATATAAGACGTTCATGAAAGTATCGAGAGAGAGAGAGATTGGGAGTGCTCGTGCTCGTTATCGGTGAGGTCGTCGTCCCCAAAAGAAGCCTGCGACCGCTGGCTGGTCAGGACTGAGGCAACCTGAACCTGCAAAAAGAGGTCATACAGATATGAGCATCAGTATGTTGACACAAGGAGATCGATGTAACCTTTGCGGCTTCCGACAAAAACCGACGAGAAAGGCTTTACTCGGTGTTCTCGTCGCTGTTCAAGACTTTTTCGGAGTCCGGCAAGCCCAAAAGGTCTGCGTTACTATTGAGTAATTGAGTATGAATCGCAATCGCCCCGCACGTTCATGTCCCTGTGATTTATTTTTGACAATTTTGTGCAAGAGGGGGAGGGCAGATCATGGCACGATCCTGAAATCTGAATAGATATAGGCAATTTAACCTCATGATGGACAGTGATCATTCTAATAGTTAGTTCTGAACTATTCGCACCGTCGAACCTTGGGACCCTTCCGCACCCGATGCCCAAAAGGGAAATCACCTGCCTGGCTTTTCGCTACCCTTTCGTTGCCCTTTGCCCCTCTTAGTCTTGCCCCTCTTCTATATCTCAAATCATGAAGTCGGATCCGAGTCTCCGGAGTCTGGCTAGTTCATGGAAGCAAACACAGAGATTCTCGTCCACGTCTCTGCTCCCAGCGGGGCCAGGGATGATGCGAGATATCGCGCCCAGGTCGAGGCCATTCTAGGATTCCAGGCTGCCACTCGCTATACCGTAACTGCCAATGCTGCCGGGGAAAATGATGCCGAGGTTGCATCTTCGTCCGGCAGGGAGGTTATATCCATCTCTTCGTCGCAGTTTTCGTCCCGTCTGGTTGGTGAAGAAATTAATTCCGGTGATGAATTGAGAAGCATTCTATCGACGCATTCGATTCCGGAAGATGAAGTTTTTCACGGAGAAAAAATCCAGGGGAAAGATGAAGAGCATGGGAGTATACCTTTGGTGCAGTCGAATTGTTTATCGAGTTCGCGAAGCACGGGCCCGACGTATTCGGTTGGGGACGATGACGAGGACGGTTTTGCAGCAGAAAGTTGTGGGAAAGACGAGAAACAGCCTGGAAACGCCTCCGCGAAGACAAATGGCACCTCACGTCTTCGACATGAAGCATCGATGGCCCCAACCGGCATCCTCATGCCCGACACTTCTTCTTCTTCTTCTTCTTCTTCTTCTTCTTCTTCCAACAAACAAGCACCGTCTCGAGGGCAGCAAAAGCGACTGTCATCGTATAACGACTCGTTTGGCACCCCTGTCAGTGTGATCCCAGATTCTCAACCCGAACCACCACGGATAGACTCTCAACTGCAGGAAGAATTGGAAGTGCCGCCATCTCCACTACCAGAGAACGTCCAGGTTCCTCGCTCATTTATCGAAGGCTCTGCGACCACGAAAAGGCGCCGTGTGCATTCTCCATCCCCATCCACAGGCAACAGAGATAAACGGGCGAGGATTCCATCCTCCTTGTCAGACCCTGAGGAACAAGCACGCGAACCGAGGACTTTACCGGAGAAGTCAGCTGAGGCGTGCAAGTCTGCCGCCGAAGAAGAGAACGAGGATGCCAGCAATGGCAACCCTGTCCTCCTGTCTTCTCCCAAGACTAGCGGTGCGATTATTCAGTCGATGACAGCTCCAACAGAACAGCGAGAGGAAACTGACCATGACCATGACCATGACCATCTTGGCTTGTCTACTCTCAACGACACTACTTCTGATATAACCAAGCAGAACGAGCCTCCCAAACCATCGGGACTCTGTAAGAAGCAATTAAATATATCTGCTACATTAGAGAGGCAGGGAAACGACAAGAAGAAGAAGAACAAAAATGATCTTGTCACGCCCGCTTCCGATATCGTTGAGAATAGATCTAGCCCCGCGCAAAGTGACCCAACGCCGCCACACATCCCACTCTCCGATCTCCCCTTACAGATTCACCCTCCTCCGCCGCCCATCTCATCCGACCCGTTCATCACCCACGTCACGCCCACACTGGAGATGCTCACGAAACGTCTCCGACCGTCCCGCACGTACAAACCCGTCAGCCAAACCAGGGACCTCGACAAGCTCGAACGAGGCTATTGGCTCGTGCGTATCAACGTCTCCGATTACTCGGAACCACACGTACGGCAGGACGAGAGCGAACCCGGCGAGAAGACCGAAGGCAGCAAACGACCGTCAACGAGAAGGGAATCTCATCATCATCATCCTCCAAGGAAGGAGGAAGCGACACTTCGTCCCAGCAATCCCGACTGCTGCTGGACCTTCGCCTTCTTCTGCCACTTCTGGTCCTTTTTGACCGAGTTTGTCTCCCGAGACGGCCGCGCGGGGTGGGGCGTGTGGTGCTTTCTGGAAGAAGAGGCCTCGTCGCCCTCCACCACCGTAATAACCAGGACCTCTGAGACGGAAGGCAATATCAAGCACCTCGCTCTTAAAGTATACGCATGGGGCGAGATTGCCTCGCACATCTACCTCCTGCTATTTTTGGCGAGTGAACGGCGAATCCGCAAGATGGGCGCGCAGTGGAGGGATAGTCGGGAAGAAGTGGTGATCCAGATGCCCTGATGGGCGGAGTTGTTCTTTTTTTGTTTTTTTGTTTTTTGGGCTTCGATATATATTCTTCTTGGAATATTTCACCCAATGTGTCTTGTCCAGGATAAGCTCATTCATTCATCTGAGGTTATTGGATATCCACACTTATAAAATTATACTTACCTATTCAGCGGATTTTGGACATAGGGTTTCTGGCTATAGATTCTTAAAGACGTTTTATAGAAGTGGCATGATTACATAGAATAATTGGGAAAAGAGGATGATCAATAAGAAACTACCGTTGATTCCTAACTCCAGATTAAAGGGCAAATATGGTACACGCAGCTGTGTCAATGCCGGCAAAATGTCTTAACTTTGTGCTGCAAATAAAAATCCGGCATGACAACAGTGAACAATTTGGTGATGGCAACAGAAGAAAAACGAAGAGAATAGTAACCATTTCACTGCGATCGCGTTCCCGTGGTCCCAAAAGGAAATAATTTTTTTTTCTCGCTGCTTGAGTCAAAAGGCGAATCATGGCAAGGCTTAGTTCATAAGAATTGATGTAATCGAAGAGTCAAACCTGCCTCCGTAGAAGATCGAAGTTGGAAATCCGAAAGACAAGGATCGAAGAAACCCACATGCGCCGACGGAGAAAGAGAGCGCACGAAGAACCAGATACGAGTCAAGAAGAACAAGCCTTTAGTAATTCAGCTCTCCGCTTCCGGCTCCACCGACGGCATCCAGATCTTCGTAGCTCTTGAGGCTGCGACCCTGAACAGCTTCACGCGGTCCCATGCCCTGTTGTGCACCAGCCGCCCCCATGGAGTCTGGGAATGGGCCTGCTCCGACCATGGCTGCAGCTGGGTGGCCAGGAGGAACGTATGCAGCAGCAGCATTGGCCGGCAGACGACCGCCAGGTCCATACATGTTTGACATGCCACGGACGGGACTCAAGCGACCGCCGCCAGAGGCACCGGCGCCGTAGCGATTACCACGTCGGTCGTATGGTCCAGAGCGGTTATTGTACCGGCCACCGCCTCGGCGCACAACGCCAGGTTGGTGAAGACCAGCGCCGTCGCCGGAAACCATGCCATTTCCGTGCCAAGCACCAGCTTGGTTAACACCCATAAACCCTGGCAAGCCGGCCGCAGGAATTCCTTGGAAGCCAGCAGGAAGGGCGCTGCTGTTGTTGTTGAAATAAGCTATATTGGTGAGACTGAATCCGCGGGGTGTACCGGACTGTGTTTGACCAGATGTAAGGGGGAAGTGTCCGTTGCTATTGGCATCAGATCGAGAGGGCGCAATGCGAGCAGGATCTAGAACGTATGCATTGACCAGAGAAAGCTGTTCCTTGTCAGCCAATGTTCCCCAACCACGTTCGGTATGCAGAATGAAACTTACATCGTTCTTGATACTTTCGAACCACTCCGCATGACGTTTTTCGACGTGCTTACGCCAAAAGTGCTCCGCCTTGAAAAGTTTCGTGCATTCTGGCACCTTGCAGCGGAACTTGGACTCATCCTCCTGCTTAACATATTTCGCCAGTTCTTCCTCCAGAGCTTCGTCGACGGGTTTGCCACCGAGCTTTCTGATATCGACATTCTCCGGCTCAAGGAGCTGCAACAACTTGTCTTCGAACGTCTTGACCCAGTTAAAGGCACGTTGTAGCTGCTGTTCGGACTTGGAAGTGAACCGCTGTGGGCGCTTCTCCTCTACCGGCGAGGCCGCTTCCTCGCCCTCTTCACTAGGGTCCTTCTTCTTCGAAGGAAAAGGCTGGCCCAGTGCGCTAGCTCTAGCCGCCGCTTTCGCCTGGCTGGTGAGGCCGGCTCGTGGACGGCGCAAATGACCGCCGGGACATTTTCGCACAAGCTCATGGACCGAGTCGCTCTCGAAAACACAGAAGAAACAAAAGTTGTAGACTCGGCGCAGGTACTCGACCATCAGATCCAACTTCTTCTTTTTGGCCAAGAGCTCCTCGTCGTCGACTTCATCATCCTCATCCCATCCTTCCTGCTCTTCACCCTCCTCTGCCTCGCCTTCGTCCATGCCATCCTCATCGTCATATCCAGTCTTTCTCTTCTTCACACTGACAGGACCGGTGACAGGAGGCTGTAGCCATCCTTTTCCGCGCAGCTCCTCCACCCGCTCTTCGATCTTGCGGAAACCATCCGCGTGGTCGCCCATCTCGGAGTCAAGCTTGGAAACCAAACGTCCAGCTAGCTCCAGGTCACGTTCAATGCGTTCGGGTGCCGAGAAGAGATCCCATAGGGCCTTCTTGCGAGGTTGAGATGGCGGAACATGGACACCAACATGGCAAACGAAATCTCCGTGGACAGGATCATGAATGGTCTTGTCGTTGATTGCATCAAGAGCTTTTTCCGCAGCGGAGGTGCTGGATACTCCATTCGTGGCAGCATCATGCTCGATTTCCTCGCCTTCTTCGTCGCGACCGTCACCCCTTTCGACAACCGCATGCTCCGGAGCGGGGTGCAGCATAATCCATCCCATGCGATGATACTTCTTGGAAGGGTTTGGATCGCTCAGGCTGAGCCATTTGAACCCACCGTCTTGCTCACCCAGGTGCTCTTTGCAAAACTCTTCGATCTTTTCTCTGCTAACATTGGGGGCCAATGTTTTAATGAGCAAGGCGGGCTGTGACAATGCTTCGTCCCGGAGATCGCCACCTCGCGCAGGAAGCAGATCGAGAACGCTAAGAGTCTCGCCCACAGCGGTAGTCTCGCCTTCTTCCTTTTCGATCACACCACCCGCGCCATCGCTTTCGCTTTTGTAGATACCCTCCAGAGTGAAGTCATCGAAAACACCACCTTCAATGTCACGCTCCCACTGTTGGTATGCAGCCGTGCGAAAATCCATGACGCGCCGACGAAGGGGATCCCTGACCTCAGGGACATAGCGCTCTTTGAACCACTCTTCGTTCCGATGTTGCTGCACGAATGTCCTTGCCATCCTGATCTGAAGTTCCACCTTGTACGAGTCATACGCAGCCTGGATCTGTGCTCTCTCCCTCTCGCGATCTTCACGAGCCTCGCGTTCTCCTTTAACTCGGTCGGATGGGCGGCGTCCCCCGTGTCGGGCACGTTCTTTCTCCTCTTTGATGCCTTGCTCGGCCCTCCACCATTCGGCAAACCAATTGAAGCCCACTTGGAAGTCCAGATTCAAAGGGTTCGGTAGGGGATTGGTGGGAATCGGTCGTTTTCCAGAATCTTGCCCTGGGACGTAACGGTCGATGTTTGCCACATTTGGGGAAGGAACACGGCGGCGGTCATCACGGTCACGTTGAGCATGCTCTCGCGAAGCGGTATAGTAGTCATCTCGAGAAGCGCGACGATCGGAGGGTTCGTAGCGGTCGATCATGACGGGTGATCGGGAACGACCACGTCCCCGGCGACGATCCTGTGAGGCTATAACGAGGTCAATCGAGTCCACTATCCTCACCCGGACTATTTTATTATCACGGGTTACTTACTCGGAGATCTGCGTCTGTAGGAATCAACCGGTACACGGGCCGCGTAGGGCTCCGCATCGCGGTTCCTTCCTGGGGAGCCGTAACCATCGTAGGAATCCATGCTATCCTCGCGGTCCCGTTATTCACAGAATGAATCAAGGGTATCGCTCCCAAGGAGATCGTCTCGCAGTAGAGCGGCTCACTAGCAGGGCAATGATCGCAAACTCGCAAGGTCGGTCCGAATCAAACCGGCACAGCTGATGCAAGTCAGGGCGCGAAAAAACAGTCGCGAGGTAAGATTCGACACGGTCGGAGCCGTACGGATGAGCTAATATCCGACATTATCAATATTAGAGCAAGTCTTTTCAATTGCGGTGTGTGGTTTGACGATTTGGACGCTGACGAAAGGCAAGAGAGACAATGTAGGGTTAAGAAAGAGAGTAATAAGGCTGATGTCCGCGCGAGAGCGGCCAAAGAGCTAGGTAAGGGGGAAAGATGATCTCCGCAGAGTCACGGGGTGTGGCCCGAAAGATGAACGGCAGAGAAAAAGCGCGCTCGAGGAATCGGGAAGGAAACAGATGCGCGGGAGTCACGAAGTGTCTTGGGGCCGCTAATCGGCGCGAGTGAGAAATGAAGACTTGAATAAAAGGGAAAATAAGAGAATATAGAGAGGCATGTATATAAGACGGATTAAGTGATTGAAAGTAATAACGAGCTGGGGGGAGGGGGGCTTCGATTCAGAGGTAAAGAGGGCTGTAGCTGGCAGTTGATAAGAAAGAAGCGAGGCAGGCGACCTACAAAAGAAGCCTAAAAAAAGATAGGAGATGACGAATTATGGCAGCGAATTCCCCCGGTACATCCGATCTGAGGGAGCCAGAGAGGAATGCTGAAGCTCAACCCGGGTAAAGGTGAGGCCAGTGTTGGTGAGAGGGGGGTGGTGGAAGGAGAAGAGGAAGAGAAGGAGACGGGAGCGAGTCAGTGAGGCTGGAGATGGAGATGCTGGAAGCTGGAGTGAGTCGGCACTAGTCCTGGATAGGCTTAGTGCTTGCGCCCCGATACAGCTGCAGTCGAACAGGAACGGGAGCAATATTGACAGGTCAAGCAATAAGGCCAGAATAGAACCATCAAGAAAGAATTGGAATTGATCGAAACTGAATCTATCTCAGATATATAGATGCCATTGAATTTGGAGATATCCTACCTATAGATGATGTCTTTTTTTGGAGAATAATGAGCGAAAATCGTGGATTAGAAAGGTCAAGGACCGTCTCCCCGGATCTGCCTCAGGCTCAGCACAGATTGGTTCAGCGATCTTAAGATGGTGTGACAATGCAGTAAAGGGCAGAGACGCCTGCAGGCAGCACAAGTGTTAAAAAAATAGGGTGAGGTAGATACGCCAGAAAGGAACTTTAAGGAGAATCTTGAGAGAAAATCACTTGCAATGTGCTACTTGTAACACCAATTGACTAGATATATATCATTTATGCATGCATTTCCCCCAATCCTAGCTGAGTGAATGGCAGTAGCTTCCCATCGCAATCGCCCACTGCTGTAGCACTCAATGATAAATAAGAAACCTTGAGAATAGGTTGATATCAGAAATGATATATTGAGCCCAAAGTACTCCCAAGGCCAGAGACGCAATAGCTAGTGTTAAATGAAGTGGACCAGCTCAAGACGAACCAGGTGAAGCGATAACACCAACACCACACCTCCATAGTCACATGACTTCCATAGTAGGCAATGGGAATTACTACAGATCATAGTGGTAGTACAGTGTAACTATGTGGAACTATATATTCCATTCAAAACTACTCGGACATCAGGCTATATGCGACAACCGACCGCACACCGAAGAAGCGAAACATTGCCAAGGAAGTATGTCTTGATATTTGTACACGGCTATGAGGGGAATCACCCTTCTGTAATCACAGACAGAGAGCAAAAGACAAAGTCAATCGGAAGGAAAAGCAGCGCATAAGACGGTCCGAACGTACGCGTGAGAAAGTAATCTCTCAATCCCGGGAAAGTCGGACTGAGCAGAGACAGCCTGAGGCAGCCGAAAAGAAGAGAATGAGACAACAGACGCATCATTCCCCCAAGTTGGAAGCAAGATCCACACGAGCCGAAGAAAAGAGCGTCCGAAGTCGCGAACAAGAAGCAAACGAAAAGAAATTGCCAGATTGCGCATACTCCCGATCCAGACCCGAAGCCCTCCTGGCGACCGATGCTAAAAATGACAACCAGGACCTAAGATATGTTAATCTGAAAGACAACATGACAGACGTTCCAGTGGCATTTATTGCACCAGACACTCTTGCGGCGAAAGGATCCATTCAATATCTGCATTAGAACAGGCCGCAATTCAGTCATACCACATCGCTCTTTCAAGTCATACCTCATTTTTATTTTACCAGTGATGGATTCCACTCTCTAATTCCCAGCCATAAGCCCAGAACATAGCATGGCGGCGAAAAGGCCACAGTGAGAAAAACAAATGACGATAACAGATCAATAAAGCAGATGCTAAGCCGTGCTGTTCACAATGTGCTGTACTGTCGATATAGATGGACAATGCGATCAGCGAGGAATCCGCGTCGGTATGGGACTGTGTAGTGTTTCCCCGCAAAAGACAGGGTTCGATTTCCGCCTTTGGCCCGACCAACGGTTTCGTTGGTCAAGCGACCGACGGGGAAATCGCCTTCAAATGCGGGCTATTGAAACATGCCGATACTCGCGGCTCGCCGCTTGATGGCGTGGTGCCCACTTCTAGGCACTCAATTCCAGCTTGCAAATGATGATTAAAAGAAAAGGAAAACGTCAAACATTCATTTCATACAATTCAATCCCGAGGCGACAGAGGAACCATGAGAGAAAAAAAAAGAAAAAAAAAGGAAAAGAACAACGTCGTCCCAACATGACAGTATAAACAGACATAAGATCAGAGAAAAGAAAAGGGATGAGAGAAGTAGCAGAGACGAGAATCACGCATCGCTTGCTATAAGAATACCAAGACATCCATCCGTAAAAGCCATGATAGACAAGTAGATACGTCGAAGAAGAGAGGGGAAAACGAGCCCAGCCCAGGATGCAAGAACGATATGGAAGAGTCGATGTTCAACCGTCCTCATCCGAGGGCTCCGCTGAATCAGGCTCGCTCTCCTCTGCGCTGGCGCTTGTCCTGGGAGGCGCACCAGTCTTTGCTTTCTTAGCAACGTTCTCCGTGTCATCATTGACTTCCCCCGATTTCCGCTTCTGGCCGGGTGAGGTAGTCTCAGCTTTTACTCCGTTGTTGTTCGCGTTCTCTTGTCCGCCGACGGCTGCTTGCTTCTTCTCCATGGCGGCTACCTCATCAGCTGTTAAGAAACGACCGCCTGGTCCACGCGGCCTCCTCATAGCGTGATTATGCCGCGACTCGTGCAAATAGGGCTTGCGTCCCTTGGAGGTTAATCTTAACTGTTCTTCAAGCTTCTGGCGAGCAACGCGACGCTTCAGAATGCGGTGGAATTGCTTCGCGTTGACATATAGAGGGGACTCTTCGGCCGCGCCAGCAGCCATCTCCGGAGAAGGCTGGTTCTGTTGGACTGCAGGCTGTGGCGGCGGCGGCATGTTAGGCGGTACCGAAGGTCGGCCAACGTGATTCATCACAGGCTGTGCACTTTGGATGTGTGGACTACCGACATGGCTCATCCTACGCTGCTGCATCTGCGCATTCTGTTGCATTTGCACCTGAGACGCCATGGGGGGCATTTGTCCTGGAATTTGGGGGGGTGATCTGGCATTGCGATCGGGCTTTACCTGCACGCCGCTCATGCGCGGCGACCCACGAGGTCCTTGAGCCATCTGTCCGGCCATGGAGTCCTGGTGAAGAGGATAAAACTGTCCGGAAGCTGCAGCAGTAGCCATGGCAGCTGCCTGAGTAGGCGAAATACCATATGTTTGCGGCATCGCAGCAGTGACTCCATAAGGCTGAGAGAAGTTCATCTGTTGATGCACTGCGCCAGGAGGGCCTTGGGTCTGCTGATAATGCGTTTGCGACGGGACAATAGGAGAAGCCTGGTGAGACGGATGAGGTTGCTGCATGTGTCCCTGGGGGTTGGTCGGCGATGTCATAGAACCAACAGGTGCGCCTGCATTTTGCGGAGCGGCTTGATATGGTCCAGGCATGTGCGATGGTGCGTGTGGATGTTGGCCATGAGGCTGTTGATACTGTGGAGGATATTCCATCATGAAGTCGTGACAGGTGGTAACGGTATGCCCGTCACGCTTCTAGGTTGCACTGCAGTAGGATCGATGATAGCCTGTCAGAAAAGGCGTGCAACGACTTTTCACCAATCAGTTCAGGAAGGGAATAATTTAGTTGACGTCCTGAAAAAGGATAGGATAGAAAGGGCGGTTTCGCAGACGAAGTTGATGTTGGTTGCGATGGCGCGCGACGGAGACAGTCGTCGGAGCGACTGGCGTATAAGACTAATGATTCGACGAGTCAAATGCGAAGGTCTGCAGCCTCAGAACATCGCGTCAGCACAAAGCGCAGCGGCGACCGGTCACTGGGTTCTGGGTGGTGGGGTTTCCGGCCGTAGAGGGGCACAAAGCGCTTACCTTGCTCTTGACTAGAACACAGCGCGATTGTTCGCAAATGTTCTGCGACGATAGCGCTCTGAGACCTAGCAAGTCCACTCTCGATTTTGGCAAACTGGCTTCAGATCTCCTGGTGGAGTTTCTGGGTTTTTTGTGCAATATTTTTACGCCCACCTCCGGGTGTAACGTGGTTGGGCTCTGATGCAGCCGGCCAGGGTGCCCTCGACAATAGTCGTACTTGATGCGTTGTCAACAGAGCGTGATGTTGAAGGCCTTGATAATGTCGCCGGGACGGTCTATCGCCAGCGCAAGGCGAAATAAACTGGAATGGTCGAAGCTACGCAGTCTAATTCAGCCGATAGTTGGCAGGCTACCTCGTTAATGCTCTTCCGATCCTGGCTCAGCCTGTCCGGCAACGTCCGTATGAGGGGGACAGGAAGTTGAGATCTGAGGCGGTGCTGACGGCGTGGGTTGCCAATTTCTCCGGACCCGGGGGTGTGTTTGAAGATACCCTAGTTCGCAGCACGGAGGCTATGATGCAACCACGAAAGGGTTGATGTCAGACTGCGCCTGGGTAGGGCTCTTTCGCAAGGTAACTCTACTACAAAAGAAGGCCATTAGCATTTTCGTTCCCACCAACGGAAGCATTCAATTCCTGGTTTATGTGTTGTCAATGTGGAGGGAAGACGGGGGGAGGGGTATGAGGAATTTTTGTCGGGTTTAGTGTTGCTCAGTAATGGGGATGTATGCGTTGGCAAGAGCGATGCAGCCAGCGTACATACCTTGTCGATCGGTTCGGCGCATCCAAACGCTCATTACAGTCTAAGCCTATTCTTAGACCGCGCGCAACAAGAATGCTCGCGAACCGAGTCTCCTGTAGATTGTAATGACGCAAGCAAAATGACACTGGCCAATATAACAATGTTAGGATAAAGGATATAATGATGCAATGATATGACAAAGAAATGCTAGGATAAATAATGAGATTGACGCGTGCCGGTGCAGTCGGAAATCATAATAAAAGACGCGACGCAAACAAGATAAACAATAGAGATGCGATACTGATAAGCAAGACCGAAGATGGAAACAATGGAAAAAGGGGGCAATGTGTACGAGCAATAGAAAGCCTGCTTCCAATGCTAGATGCATGCAACTTTAGTTCTCGAAGCTGTTTTGGTGGAGGCTTCAGAGAATGAGGGGGGAAATCGCAGTCGCGTGTGCGGGCCGCAACAGAAGCCAAGGAAAAGAGCACGCAGTGAAAAGTTGATTACCTGAGCACAAGCTGTGTCCAATCAATCGCCGTAGGGACTCTGAAGCAATAGCTTCTAATCCGGCGCGATAAAAGGGGCAAAGCAGTCGCGATGATTTGACCAGCCCTAAGGGGAGAATTGTTTTGTCACGGGAGAGTGAAGAAGATGAGAATGATTCGCGGGGCGGGCGGAGGAGAGCGCAAGCTCTGCCAACGAGAAGGCGGACAGCGTAAAGAGCCGTTCTACGCGACCGTGGGCTGCCGCTGATGTCAGGCCCCCGGACGATCCGTGAACGAGTCGAGCGCCAATGCAGTCCAAAACACCCGCCAGACCAGTCCTGGAACAGACAAGAGGCTTGGGATGATTGGAGCACCAAGGGAGTGGGAAGAATAATTTGTGGGGGAGCACAAGGTGAAATGTGGTTGGCAAAGCGCGTCTGGGAAAGCGGACAGGACAACAAGCAAAATGGTTGGAGAATGGAAGTGAGAGCGTTCGTAGGGTGGTGGTTTGTCTCCGACAGACTGGCTGTCGCGACGAGAGGGAATAACAAGGGAGGGGGGGAAACACAGGAAGAGAGGGGCCCGGAAATTCCAACGTACCTAGGACGATGATTTGACCAAACCGTGGAATCTGAAGAAACGATACGACTCCTCAACGATGTATATCAAGGGAGAGCAACGATGATTGGATTGGGAGAAGAGGGAGGGGTACACAAGATCAGTGATCTGGTAAGAAGATATCTGATATGGAGTTGGAAAATGATGATAGGGTGATGATGTCGAAAAAAACCAGCAGAACGCACTCTGATGGGTTCTGTGCGGCCAGGAGGAGGCGACCAAGTCCAACGTTGACTGGAGAGCAGGCAAGGACTGGAGAGGCTGGAAGGACCAACGAGAGGGAGCAGAGAGAGAAAGCCGCAGCGACGAGAAGGGCGGGCGATGGGGCATTTGTACCGGGCGTGCACCGAGGGGAGCTGACTGGTTCGGTTGTGCGTTTAGCCTGGGCGGGCGGGCGACCAGAGCGAACAACACGCAGGAGGCGTCCATTCATTACCGTATGGTATGGTATCAAGGTTCGACCCACTTTTTTCTCGTCACAGACAAGACGAGGACGGGCTGGTTGAGAGTCTTGAGACTCGAACAGGGCTCATGGCACGAGCGAGTAATGCCGAGATCCGCATCGCGATGAACTGATACTGATAGTGATATGATTTAAAATTAAACACCTTGTTACACTAATATAATATTTGGGGAAATTATTATGATCATCTTCGTTCTCTTCTTCCCTTGTCGCTCAATGTTTCTCAGTGCTGCTCTCTGTCGAGACGGAGCAAATCCGGCCATCCCGGGTTTTGTCACGCTTTGTCATGTGCAACCAGCGACCAGAACAATGAGCGAGTCGCCCTCGGACAGAAACAATGACGCACCACCGTAGCCGACAGTGACATCGACGCGCCCCCCGCGGCCACGACCGCCCCAGCCGTGTTATTTTCAAATTTCGGGTCTAGCTGTGTCGAGCAATTCCTGTCCCCATTCATCCATTTAGAAATTTCAATGACTGCGACTTGCCTTCTACAAATCATACGAGGTACTACTTGTGGACTTTCTTGACTGGTTGTCTCGGATTTTCTATGTCTTCTATGAAACTTCCTTCGGGTCTTCGCTGGAGTTAGACAGATGGCACTAAGAATTGGGCGAACTCGGTGAAATTCAATCGTGACTACCATATCGGCCGTGTCGCCCCTTTGGGGAGTCTCCTCCATCCCACCTCGCAGCTGCGAAACACACCTCTTGTACTTGCACCGGTCGGTGATGAGCGATTATGATAATCATCCATTATTACTCCGTTTGTATTGTCGCTGCAGAATCCAGAGGATGCTACCTTTCCTTATCGTGAATTGGACTGCTTGATTTGGAATGGAACAGGGATACACCCTGGTCCTTGGAAGTTTCTCTTCTTTTTCTTCCTTTGTATTCATCTCTACACACCTATAGATACTACTTGATCAGTTTACGACTCTGTAAAAGAGACCAAGAAGTACAAGACCGAGGAATGATGGCAACGGTGCATAGAACAATCCCTAACTTTATCCTAATGATAGATAGAGCATGCACATCTTGCACGTACGTCAGTGTAGGAAAGTCGGACCGAATAATTCACGGTGTGAGAAAGCAAGATTCCTTCCCATCCCCACCGAGCCAAGACGATTGAGGCCCATTCCATCTCATTTTGCTTTTTTGCTGTTCAGTCTTCACTGTTGATGCACTGCAGCACTAGGCTAGTAGGCTCTAACTTCAGAGAGCATTATTATTAGGAATATTTCGTAATACGTAATGAATTACAAGCATGGTTGTTCATCGTCCCGAGGGTGTTTCGCATTATCATTATGCGTCAACTGGCCCTCTCTTTCAGATTCCATCTCATTTTTCTAAGGAAATTTGAGCCCTCAATATTCCTGACAATATATTCGACGTTACTCCGTACAGTGTTATACTCCAGTTCTCTTCCAGCATTCACGAGATAAGCTCAGGGGATATGGACAATCTGTCAAATCATCAATTGAACCAGGACGTCAGAAACCTTAACGGAGAACCACACTGGCACACAGCGACTTGGATAATTGGATTGCTCTGGCGGAGCAGCTGGTGCCGATCTGTCCCACTCCACGTGTGAGCTTGACCGCTTAACCCAAATCGTTCCTGCCTGGCCAAGATTAGTAGCACCAGTCTCTGGACAGTGGACAGGCTGAAGCAGCAAACCATCGTCTTCATCTCGTGGATTCATGAGAATGGCGCTTGGCAATCCCTGACGAGCATCAGAAAATACGACCGCCCTAAAATTGGGGCCAAATTCGACGACGAAACCAGGAATGGAGACAAAGACGGTGTAGGTAGATCTGAAATACGAAAGCTCTGGCCACTTTGACATCCGGTCGTTGCGATCTTACCAACCGACACCGCTTCTTTCCAATCATTACGCGGAATTTCCCCAAAAACGCCACAACCCTGAATAAGGGTGTCAAAGCTCGTCGGGGACTCGTGGCGGAAACTCTCTCGCCGACCCACTCTGGCATTGTTTGATGATTGTCCTCGAGGACACTGTTACTGCATGTGGCTGCCTATGATAACGATGAGCTATCGGAAGTTCAAGGTTGAAGTGAGGCATCACTAACCCAATGTTTATTTTGTAAGTCCGGCAAATCAGAACTCTTCTGGTACTCATCGGATACGCTGTTTGTTTTGCAGCAATGATGTTATTGCAAGTATACCTTGACTGCTTGCAATATCAGTTCTGTCGAATTAATAGATATCTTTGTTCGAACTTTGATTACTTCCTTTTTTTTCTGCTTAGGCAGGGGATGTTCTATCGAAAGTGGTGTCTCTCATATGCGTGTCCAGTTTTTCGTGGACATTGTCGCATGGCGGAGGGAGACAATATGATATGCATTTCTACCTGCTAATACGATACAGATTGCGAGATCATATTGACACTATTCACAATCGAGAGTATTTGCATAGACTCGCTAGTGCCTTCGTTTGTTCGCTATCTGTCGTTTCACAATCGAGGAAATGACCTCACCGACGCCTCTGGATATCTGCCTCAGGCACACAACTCATCCACCTAACAGTCTCTTGTCTGCGACTGCGATGTCCGACCAAACTCTATATTCTAGGTCATTTGACTGCTTTGTTCATAGATATCTCGCCTAGTCTTGTGTCATCAGGAACTGCAGGTCAACAATCAAATTTGACTCAGATCACCGATCGTATAGAAGTCTCTGCCCCTTCTCAAAAGCGGGCAGTGGATGCAACTTCAATGTCCGTACCGTTCAGGTGTGGCATATCGGCCCAGAGATACTACCCAATCCAAGTATCTACAGCGGGTGGAACCACCGATCGCCATATATACAGCCGCATCGCCGGGAACACCCTTGGTCAAGGCATTCAGTAATCAGTATCTAGGTACGTTACGGTATTATCATCCTTCAAATCATCGACATGAAGAGCTTACAGCCTTGGGAAGGCTATGGCATAGTCTGATCTACGGCATCTTCATTACTGTTTTCTGCAACGACCTTGGCAGGGCATTCTGAGACACACTGGGCGCCACTTGAAGACTCCATCTCCTATGAGGAATCCCACGAGGTTACGCACATTCGACTGGTACGACTATCACGGTCATTTTTTGGGTCACAAAAGCTAAGAATCCTGCGAGTCATAGGGAGGAGATGTCCTTTCCGAAAGACGATTGGATCCTCGCATGGCTGTCAGTCACAGTCTGCTAAGACCTTGTCACGCTCCAGGCATCTCCAAAGATACGGGTCCACCAGGCCTGTGTGGAGCCGCAGTCTCAATGGAAATGCCATGCTCCTCGTGCGACCCCATTATTCGCATGAAACCCTTGCGTGCTAAGTCCTTGGACGACACGGTCACTTCCGAAGGAGGTAAGATGACGTACGTATCTTTTGAGACAGAAAACGGCTCAACTTAGAACACAGAACGACGAATAAGGTCCAGGCCTTCTATCGAGCAGGATCATTACGGGGGCAGTCAAGGCTGAATGAAGGTGACTGACTGGCAAAGCCCCTCACAGGCGCGAGAAGGGGCCGATGGCATCTCCTCGCCTCATCAGATCAGTACACCAATCATCGTTTCTATCGACCAGGCTTGCGCCTGTACAGTACTATTCCTGGACCCATAGAGTGATTGATACAGTGGGACAAGGTTTCGCTGAAGTCTTCCAGAACTGGCGCAACCTGCCTACAAGTCTTCCAGGGACCTTTGCCCAGATGCCAGGCGAAGGAGAAGGGTAGTCGAGTCCGTCCATCATAGCCACCACCAGCAAACCCGCGTTATGACAGCGCTACAGCAGCAGCAGTAGCAAGGGTCAAGTCCGAGAGTGGCATTTAATGGCAGATGTCGCCCCATCGAGGAATGTCCAATCGGGTCCCAAGTACGCGCTCTTGGGCCGTGATAGGACAACGTGATGCTGCCATTACGTCCCTTTGGGCATACGGGGCCCGAAATTGGGCAATCGCTACATAGGTACTTGATAGCGAAAATGCATCTCATCCATTGCCAGATTCTGGGTAAGCAAGCTCTTGCCGCTCTTGCTCCCCCCTGTTAAAGCCCTGCTGCTCGTGGTTGAAGATGGAGTTCATCATTTCAAGTCTAGAGAGTCCCTATTTCTCGACAAGGACATCATAGACTAGCCCTAATTAAGTGCCTTAATTTTAAGATGCTTCTGTCCCTTTTCCTTCATAATAGTAATGATCTCATCTAAGTCCTTGGAAGATAGAATTTCCCAAAGGCCGCAATCGATACGATTCCAAAAGTAGAACTTCTCCCCAGCCTTAAACATGAGTGTAGGGTCATCTCGAAAGAACATGATGGGCTGGCCTCTTCCGAGCTTATAGTCTTTCATAAGCATTTGGCCCTCGCTGTCGTCTGCAGCCCATTCGCCCTCATAGTCGAGTTCTTCCGGGTCCGTAGTCCACCCTTTTGGGGGATCGATCTAAGGAGAGCTGTAAGTTAGTTTTCGTAAGCTCTTACTTAATAGTGCGGATAGATGGCAAAAAGACAGTATTTTCTTACAGATTGAGACATGTATCAAGCTTTGGTGTTTTTGTGACGAGTTAGACTGCAAGCAGAAAGAAATAGATATAAGGAAGTCTTTGAGGAGAGTAGAAGGAGCGTCAAGTCATACAGCGTGTCAAGGAAGCTAAGTACTCGCGCAAGGTAGGTTTTAGGAAGAGTGTGAAGAGAGAATGAAACCTTTCAACCTAGCTCAGTTCCAGTTTAAGGTCGGAGTTTAGGTGCCATAACGCTCATATCCGGTGATGCCGCTAGGCCCCCTTCCAGGGGTGGGTGAGCCATGGAAGGCTCAGTTAATCGACTCTTCAGCATATAATAACTTCACGAATATAGAACATTCGTATATTTAATATATAATCAGTGCTCAGCACAGAACTGACATCTTCCGAAACGAGCCAGGCCCGGTCACGCACAAGACCCAACAAACAATCACTTTGGAGTATTTCCATTCGATAAAGGGCGTGACTTACAACAGTTACCACCAAAGACCGCATCCAGATATCTATCCCGCCATGATCCCTGTATATGTTCCATTTCGGTGCTTCGATGTTTTCCGTTCTCGTGCTGTTCGCGCTTCAAATTCCCAAATTCATCAATTATCTCGTCATTCTCGATAACCAACACTCGGTGGTAGTTATATTTCGTGCGAGTGCCAAGGCAAGTTTTAGGTTCGCAATCATTTCGAGACATTCGAGGGCCGTAACTCGAGTCGATCGAAGAAAAAGCTAAGTCGAAACCATGCGGAACCCGTTCGGTCGAATCTGTCATGAGACATGAGTCTTCCAAGTAAAATAGAAACGCTTGAGCTGACAATTAACTAGCGGAAGCTCTCAACACAGTCGACACCTAGAGATGGCACGACTGTACCCAAGTAACTTCTCGACCGACATTCACCTCAACCTCCGGGTCGAAGTGCGCTTCGCATATTGTACGGCACAGTTCTCAAAGATCGTAGACACCGGATAACAAACACATTGTAGCAATACCTCGGAAACCAAAGGCCTTCGGAAGAACAGCACACTTTTTTGTGTCATACAAAACAATAAAATTGATGGAAAAACTCCTTTCAATACTATTTTCCTCGAAAATCTGCCCCCCCTCGATTTATATCGCTACCGAGGCAATCCTAGTCTATAGTACAACACACCAGAAGTTCGGTCTTACGGTGTGCGTGGATCGGGCAGCAAGGCATTAGAACAGCGTACACCGCCAGTAGAGAAAAAACCAACGCAGCCAAGATTTCTTGACGTTCCGGTTTTGTCGAGTTAGTTTCACTAGCTTGCTACTTGTTCGCATCTGAAAGGTTGGATGGGTTGTTAACATACAATTGTGAGTTTCCACCCACTGATCGAACCGAGTTGTGTTTCGGGGAGTGACTTGTTTGTCTGGGTGTTCTTCGATTCATACGGGTGGGATTATACGGATAATATTGGATGTTACCATATAATATAAAGGAGGTTGTAGTATGAAGGAATAGCTGAACATTCGGAGTTCAAATATCGATATACTTGTTAGGAGTGACATCTGTTGTGTAGCTCGGGAAATCCTATGAACGCCTCAACTACGAAACCAAAAGTGAACCGTGAAGGACCTGCAGGTGGTCAGTCTTCGCTTCTCGACAGTGAGTACTCTGAACCGGTTACTGATGCCTCTGTGGGTATTAGAACCTTGGAAGATAGTTTTTATGAGAATGATACCGATTGGGATAAATTTCGAAGATACTGGTCCGATTGCTCGAGCCTCCACAGCGGAATTAGACATGATTCCACGAGACTGAGCAAGCCAGCTATGCGTAAACTCCTCCAATGCCGCTAATATCCATAAAAATGGTATTACCATCTCGATCAAGCACTATATTCGGAGATTTTCGTATGTATAGTTCGCCCTGCCATGCGAAACAAGCTCAGCGCGGTACCGATCTGGAGGAACTGTTTTTTGTTAGTCGCTTTCGTGCAAAGGACGTTCTTCTAGATCCCCTTGCAAAGTGTCGCCGCTGTTTAACTCCATCAAGATGCCAGTAATAACAAGCAACCGGTCGCTCCGCCACGGTGTCCTGTAAGGATCCGTAGACACGGCGACGGCAGCTGACTGAACGATGTTCTGCGAGTTCCCAATGTTGTCGAGATTTTCCGGCCCTTCTCGAACGACCTCCACGTCCCTTGGATGATAGCGTAGTCGGTTAACAGTGTTGTAGACGTATTCTTTGTTCTGATCACGACGCAGTCGTACCCAAAATGCGCGGCCATCCGCAATTTCTGTTCTGTCCTGCGTATCAGATATATCTATCCTTCAAAACGACAGGATTCAGAAAGCAGTGGATAAACAACTCCGGAGGGATCCTCTTGGATCTTGCAATTGAAGTGCCTAATATGACCGAGGAAGATGTTGCCGCCAATTTGTGACTCGGGTTCGACGTCAATCAGGTTCACTGGATCTCCAGCTAATGTCAGAGCAAGCTCAGTAACGGTGTCAGTCAGGAGGGGGGGAACGAATAATAATCCATCAATCTGATGAATTTCTCGAAACTCCTTGCGTCTTTCATATCTCTTCCTCTTCTCAGCCCTGCTGAATTTTCCAGTTGAAGCTGGTGCCTCCGAATGCCACTCGAACCAGCGTAATGGACTGCGCCGTGGTGAGGTTACTTAATGGTATGGTAATCCTTCCAAGACCTGCGAGCGAGTCCCAGCCTCAGGTTCAGGTTCGTTTGTTGCAAGATCGTCTTCATCTTCGTGATATGTTTTCTTTTGGATTGTCGAAATAACAATGTCGGATGACGACGAACCCCCAGCTGGCATAACGTTGAACTGGGAAGACTTCGAATTGGAGTCTGATGTAATAGTTCGGACGAGCTTGCAGGCAAAAAAGAACACTTTCCGTATGGTTGCAGGTGTTCAATGAAGCTGTCTTTATGTAGGGTCCTGACAAGAGTAAGTTGTTGAGAGCAGTTACAGTTGTAGAAGCACACAAACGCAAAGTGAATCACATGACAAGCCAGAAATAGAAGGGGCCAGTAGTTCCCCGTCGACCTAGATCTGGCCATCCGACCTCTATCCCATCGACATTCCTATACTGATTGGCATTCAAGGCAGAATACGAGCGCGAGTTCGTCAACTTCATGTGAGTACAACTTCTCGAGAAAGGGGAGCTCTCAAGGTCTTGGCGTGGAGTTGCTCGAATCGTGCCTTGAGGAGGCTTCGATCTTAGCGATCGAATCTCTAATTGACCCACTATAGAATACATCTTCACAGAACCACACTCTCAAGTCAGACAACCTGGTATCTTGTCAAGCTTCATATGGAAACAGTTCACTACTTCCAGCACGGTCGTGATCTTTATGCCTGAGGCGCTCAGGCCTCGAATGTCGGATCACATGATTTGGTGGGAAATGCCCGCAGCGCTTATCTAAGCCGCTCAGGGCAATCCCGCGCTTCGGTCCCATGTGGCTTTTCCCCGTGCCTTGAGGAGAGCGAGGGAGAGTCCGAGAGCATCTCAACTCGTTCTTTGCATCCCCTCCCTCTCACGTCCAAGTCATTCCTTTCCTATTTATCTATCTTATCACGGCCGACAATTCTGGCAGATACGCCTTTATCTGCGCTCTTTTCCGTTGCAAATAATTTTTTAATGGGCGCCATAAATCGAATCTGAAAACCAAACATACATGACGTCTTTGTTGACATTGGGATCGATCCTCGCGAACCCCGACTGCCCAGCTGAAGAAGAGCAACCGGCATCGACAAACACACCGTAACAACACCAAATTTCATCTGCTAGTCGATCCCTCCAGGGCGACGCTTATTGCGGCGTTCGCGACTCGCCGTATCCCGGGTGTTCTCAGTTGCGCGCCCTGCGGAAGTCGGTCAATAGCCCGCGGAGGCCGGTAAACACCCCCGAGTGTATGGGGCACAAGTGACAATGGCACCAGGCGGAGGCGGAAATATTAAGGTGGTGGTGAGAGTACGGCCTTTCAATAGTCGAGGTGAGTAGGCAACGACCTAGACTTTTTTATCTCCCTGGAGTCCGCTAATGCAGGGGTTGGAACACAGAAATCGACAGAGGAGCAAAATGTATCGTGCAGATGAAAGGAAGCCAAACCGTCCTCATTCCACCACCCGGCGCGGACGAGAAATTACGAAAAGCAGGCTCGAAGGGTGCTCCGGAAGGACCCAAGACGTTCGCATTCGACCGATCATACTGGTCCTTCGATAAAAATGCCCCCAATTATGCAGGACAGGATAACCTTTTTGACGATCTGGGTACGCCGCTGCTGGACAATGCATTTCAAGGTTACAACAACTGTATCTTCGCCTACGGTCAAACCGGTTCAGGAAAATCGTATTCGATGATGGGTTATGGAAAGGAGTATGGTGTGATCCCAAGGATCTGTCAATCCATGTTCGAGCGCATCAACACCATCCAACAAGACAAGAATCTGAATTGCACAGTCGAAGTATCCTATCTCGAGATTTACAATGAAAGGGTTCGCGATTTGCTGAACCCGTCCAACAAGGGCAATCTGAAAGTGAGAGAGCACCCGTCGACCGGCCCGTATGTCGAAGACCTTGCCAAGCTCGTGGTGCGCTCCTTCGAGGAAATCGAGAACTTGATGGACGAAGGTAACAAGGCGAGAACTGTTGCCGCCACGAACATGAACGAGACGTCCAGTAGATCGCACGCCGTGTTCACGTTGACTCTCACGCAGAAACGACACGATACCGAAACGTCCATGGATACCGAGAAGGTGGCGAAGATTAGTTTGGTCGATCTGGCAGGTTCGGAAAGAGCACAATCCACCGGTGCGACGGGAGCTCGATTGAAGGAGGGCGCGGAAATCAATCGTTCCCTTTCCACCCTCGGTCGTGTCATCGCGGCATTAGCAGATGCCTCCACCAGCAAGAAGAAGGGCAATTCAATGGTACCATACCGTGACTCCATCTTGACATGGCTTCTGAAAGATTCGCTCGGAGGCAACTCGATGACGGCCATGATTGCAGCCATCTCGCCCGCGGATATCAACTTCGATGAAACACTCAGCACCCTTCGCTACGCAGACTCCGCGAAGCGAATCAAGAACCATGCCGTCGTGAACGAGGACCCGAACGCGCGGATGATCAGAGAGCTAAAGGAGGAACTGGCGCAGCTCAGGGCTAAGCTTGGAGGTGGCGTTGCAGCAGCAGGCGGCGCACCAGGAGTGGCAGGTGGTGTACCGGCCGAGGAATATTACCCCCCAGACACCCCCCTGGAGAAGCAATTGGTGTCCATTCATAGACCCGACGGTTCCGTACAGAAAGTCAGCAAAGCGGAGATTGTCGAGCAACTCAACCAAAGCGAGAAACTCTACAAGGAAATTAACCAGACATGGGAAGAGAAACTTCAGAAGACGGAGCAAATCCATAAGGAGCGAGAAGCCGCTCTCGAAGAGCTCGGTATCAGCATCGAGAAAGGTTTTATTGGTCTCAGCACCCCCAAGAAGATGCCGCACTTGGTCAACCTGAGCGACGACCCGTTGCTAGCGGAGTGCCTGGTCTACAATATCAAGCCAGGAACCACTACAGTCGGAAACATGGATCAAGGAAGCGGTGTCGAGATCCGATTGAACGGCTCCAAAATTCTTCCAAGCCATTGTACATTTGAGCATGTGGACAATGTCGTAACACTTGTACCGAACGAAGGCGCTGCGGTGATGGTGAACGGATTACGCATCGATAAGCCCAAGCGACTCAAAAGTGGCTTTCGAATCATCCTTGGTGACTTCCACATATTTCGGTTCAACCACCCACAAGAGGCTCGTGCCGAAAGGGTAGAGCAGCAGAGCTTACTGCGTCATTCCGTTACTGCGAGTCAACTGGGCTCACCAGCACCGCCTAAGACTCACGACCGAGCAATGAGCAAGACAGGGTCAGATCTTGATGGAGACTCTAGCAGGGCAGACTCACCAATGCCTTCTCAGCGTGGTCGTGAATCGGATTGGTTTTATGCGCGCAGAGAGGCTGTCAGTGCTGTGCTGGGCCCTGATCATATCTCACATCTTCCAGATGACGAACTAGATGCTCTCTTCGAGGATGTTCAGAAAGTGCGAGCTGTCCGCCGAGGTCTCGTGGACAACGATGAAGACTCGGACTCCCTTAGTTCGTTTCCGGTTCGAGATAAATACATGTCGAACGGCACAATCGATAACTTCTCACTAGATACTGCCATCACCATGCCTGGGACACCCCGACACAACGACGATGACGAGGGGACAAATGGTGACACTTCCTTGTTATCCTCTCGCCAGGAAATGCAGCGTCAGTTAGACAAACAAAAAGAGGAGTACCAGGACAAATTGCGGAATGCCGAAGCTTCGCCCAGCCAGGACGTGGAGGAGCTGCGCCTGGAGAAAATTCGCATGGAGGAAGCTCTCCAATCCGCCAAGGAAGAATATGAAGAGCAGCTGAAGAGGCAAAAGGAGGAATTTGAGTCTCACATGAAAGAAATGGGTAAGCCAATTCCACGAATCTACGAGAATGGCTTTCCGAAACTTGAGCCGCATGAAATTGAGATAGCGACGTCTGTTTTTCGCCATTGGTCGCAGAGGAACTATGTGCGCATGGCAGAGAAAGTCCTTCAGCACGCATCTCTACTCAAAGAGGCCCAAGTAATGAGCCAGATCATGGACAAGAATGTGGTCTTTCAGTTCGCGGTCATAGACCATGGACACAATATGGCATCGTCCTATGATCTCGTGCTAAATGGCATCTCTGGAGACGAGGATGTTGTGCTGGATGAGGCTAAGAAGCCCTGCGTCGGCGTCCGTGTCATCGATTTCAAGCAGTGTGTGATCCACCTGTGGTCGATCGAGAAACTCCAGCGCCGCGTTCAAGCTATGCGTCAGTTGCACCAGTACATTGACCGCCCCGACTATATCCAGCACTTCAAACTCGAGAACCCCTTCTCCGAACCTTGCTCTCCTCAGTACTCACTCGTGGGTGACGCCGATATCCCTCTGACAGGTGTCTTTGAAACTCGCGTTCAAGACTTCTCCGTCGAGATCACCTCACCGTACACCCACAATGTTGTCGGCATAATCAGGCTATCCCTGGAGCCGTCTTCTGCACAGGCTCCTTCGTCGACTCTGAAGTTTAACGTTGTCATGCGTGATATGGTTGGCTTCGCGGAATGGGAAGGCACAGATGTTCATGCCCAGCTATTCGTTCCAGGTATTTCTGAAGAGGGCGGTGCCACCACAACGCAGATGATCCGTGGGTTCGAGGAGAGTCCAGTGCGATTCGAGAGCGTACACAGCATGAGTCTACCACTATCAAGTCCACGGACCGCAGCGTTGAAAGTCTGCCTGTACGCTCGTATCACTCAGATGCACTTGGACAAGCTTCTGAGTTGGGATGACATGCGCGACTCGGCGGAAGCTTCGCCTCAAAAACGCAAGTCTCCTCGTATTGCGGAATCCGAATTCTATTCTGAAGAGAGACATGACGTGTTTGCCAGGATACAGATACTTGAACTGGCAGAAAGCGGCGAATATCTCCCCGTCGAGGTAGTACAAAGTAGCAGTTTGGACGCAGGGACATACCAGCTTCACCAAGGTCTGCAACGTCGTATTTCGGTTAACCTGACTTATAGCTCGACCGAGAGTCTCCCGTGGGATGATGTTAACAACATTCGGGTGGGCTCAGTGCGACTACTCGACCCTTGGGGCAAGATCCCCGATCAGGATCTGCAGACTCCAGACGTCCCGTTGAAATTCGTCCAGGAGCCCATGATCAAGGATAATGCGGATGGAACATCCAATGTCACAATCATCGGGCAATGGGACTCGAGTTTGCACGGGTCTCTTCTTCTTGACCGCGTTACTGCAGACAAGTACCGCGTACAGGTGTCGCTTCGTTGGAATCTTGTGTCGTCTCGTCTTCAAGAACCAGTGGTCTTTGAGGTCGATCAGACACTCCAGATACTGGGCCGAACGTACGTTCGCCAGCAGTCTATGTTCAAGCAATTCTGGAACTCTATCCGTGTCGTGCACTCAACAGTCCGCATGTTCTCTTTGGCCATTCGGCCGGTTTCTGCAAAACGCGCTGCCGACTTGTGGCGCATGAACACTCAGAACGATTACATCAAGGGGGAGGAGCTTTTGACGACTTGGTCCCCGCGGAAAGTTTCTCTCATTCGGGATTACATTGCAGCTCGCAAGCGACGGCAACGCATTGCGGAACTGAACGCTGCCAGGGGCGCGTTGAGTGCAGGCAGCCTCATTGCTTCACCGGTTAAAGGCAGCGGTAGATCAACGCCATTGCGGAACAGAGAAATCGGCGAACGGAAAGCCAAGCTTCTACGCAAATATCTTGATCTGTGGTCCACAAAGAAGGATCCTACCGAGGTAATTCTAGGAAGCAATACCGAGCCTCCAGCAGGAGGAGCCGCGTTTGCCTCGCGTGCAAAACAGTCGCCCTCGTCGGACGACTCCAGCTCTGTCTCCGATCAGACATATTTGAAGCCGCGATTTGTCGCAACCATCCAGGCTTTACCGAAAAATCCTTCCGCCTTGAAGACCGGTCCTTTGCTCATGCCGGATGATACAAATAGTCACTGGGTGCGGCGCTTCGTCGAACTCCGCCGACCGTACCTCCACATCTACTCCGTCCCGGAAGGGGATGAGATCAACGCTATCAACCTTGGCAATTCGCGTGTTGACCATGCTCCCGACTTTGCTCGTCTACTTGATGGTTCTTCAGCTGGGTCTGACCGGTCGATGACAGGCCGGCCGAATGTGTTCGCAATATACGGGACGCAGAACACGTTCCTCTTTGCGGCTCGAACCGAGGCGCAGAAAGTCGAGTGGATATTAAAGATCGACCAAAGCTATTTCAGCAGTAATGGGGGCAGCGCGGCAGTCAGCGGTGACGAACGGTAACCCTGGCAGTGTCAATTCGATCGAAGCACATCAGCTATATACGCAACTAATGTCTTGACTGATCTCAATGCGAAGCACAGATCTTTTTGAATTCTCGGTGTCGTCGGTATCTGTCGCAATTTGTGTTTACGCCTGTTCTTGCGATGAAGATTCGTTATCTTTGTCATCGTTCTCTTGAACCGATCCGCAGACCTGGAGTCAAATCTTTCGCTACTATAACTGTTTATTTTTATTTTTTTGATCTTTTTCTTGAGATACCCCTTGATTACAGCTGCGTCAAGTGGCGCTCGCCATCTCCATGTACATAATATTCAATTTGTCCGGGATATAGATTCGACAGGTCGGCTGGTAGCGGCATGTCCATGGGAGGCAGTGGCGCTTGTCGGTTGAGTTCCTTAGATAGAAGTGAAGTCTGTCTTTGATAGGCAGGTAGATAAAGAATTCATCTCCTTTGATATTGGCTGCTGTGTTCTGGTGTACTCGTAGGTCGCACTTCACAGGAGCTTAAAATAGACTTGGGCATTCTGTGACGAGACCTGTTCCAGAATTCCACTATCTTATCGACAGGCTTCCCCACAGGGGTCGTTGCCATAGAAACAAACAATCACCACCTCATCGCACTCAACGAGACTCAGCCCTTCGTCTTACAGACCGAGTCCCTGAAGGTTGGAATTAATTCTCGCAAAGTTCCTATCTCCACGGCGAAGGTTTTTGTTGCAACAAAAGCTGCTCGATGCAGCCTGGCGACACTTTCGCACATCCACGAGCCAACCACGGCTACATACCATTGCGATGAGAAAGCCAGCAAAACTACCTACTACTACATAGCTTTATGACGCATGCCTAAATTTTTCTTGCGATACACACACGGAGTACGCAAGCAATGCTATTCCAGGGCCAATCCCCGCTCTTCCGCTTCCTCGCCACGGGCGCCCTTCTTTCGCTGATCGTCACCACCACATTCCTCATCTTCGCTCGGCGGGAATCCAATTCCAGCGCCGCCGCAAAGTATGTGCTCAAAGCTCAGAACCACCAATCGCAACCGCCCCCGTGCTGCTCGATAGGCTCGAATAATTCGAACGGAAACGGAAACGGAAGCGCTTCCGCAAGCTGGGACTTCGTGGTCGAGCGCGACGGGGATAATCATGGATTATCGCAGGAGCAGTGCATGAGAGCATTTCCGAAGTTGTTTGTGGAGATCGAGAAGTCCGTTGACTACCGGAGCGGGAAGAAGAAGAAGATCGGGTTCAAGGAGGTGGATGAGAGGAAATTGGAGGATGGGATGGTCAGGGGGATCATTGATCGGGGGGAGGTTTGTTTCGATTATACCTGTTTTTTCTTGGGGAGGGGATTTGTTTGGCTGATTGATGGCTCTGGATGGTTGATACAGCTCTATATCCTCGATTTCGAAGATATGCCCGTCACCTACTCTCGGGCGAAAGCGACGCTTCATTCGCTGAACCGCGCATTGATGGCATTCCCCGACCGACACTTGCTCCCGAGCGTCGAATTCATATTCACAACCGAGGATTTCGTCGAGGGAACAACAACAACTCGTCCGATCTGGGCATACTCCAAGCGGGACGACGACGACGCCGTCTGGCTCATGCCAGACTTTGGATACTGGTCTTGGCCGGAGGTCAAGATCGGACCGTACAAAGACATCCGACGTCGCATGGCCGCCATCGACGACGGCGAGAGAACGCCTTACGACGGTTCAAAATTTACATTTACCCCGGGTCTGAAGTTCCAGGAGAAGAAGAAACAGCTCGTCTGGCGCGGCAGCCTCGCCCCCGCGCCCGAACTCCGAAGCAAGCTCCTGGAATCGGCCCGGGGGAAAAGCTGGGCCAGCGTGCGCGTCCTGGACTGGGATGACGAGGACGACATCCGATACAATCTTCTCCCGATGGAGGAGCACTGTCGCTACATGTTCCTGGCGCACACGGAGGGACGCAGCTTCTCGGGCCGGGGCAAGTATCTGCTGAACTGTCGGTCGGTGACCATCTCGCATCGGCTGGTCTGGCGCGAGGCGCATCATGCGGCGATGATTTCCTCGGGCCCCGAGGCGAATTACGTCCAGGTGGAACGAGACTTTTCGGATTTGGAGAGGAAGCTGGAGTTTTTGATCGATAACCCCGCGACGGCGGAGAGGATTGCCGGCAATGCGGTCAAGACGTTTAGGGATCGGTATTTGACCCCTGCCGCGGAAAGTTGTTATTGGAGGCATTTGGTTCGACGCTGGGCGGATGTTTGTGATTTTGAGCCGGTTTTGTATACCGTGACAAAAGATGGGAAGAAGGTGCCGAGGGGGATGCCTTTTGAGACGTGGGTGCTCACGGGCTTGACATGACGATGGTTCTTGATGACTTTTGCTTTCTGACGGGGTTTGGCGTTTGGGATGTAACGATTCTCTGTTGGATTACGTCAATGATGCTTTATATATATATAGAAAGGTGTTTGAGAGCAGACAGTGTGGAAGGGAGCGATGGCCTGCCTCGCCTTACCCAACTTCTTTCCTGACTCCCCCTCTTCCTCCGCCGTCTCCCTCCCCAGCTTCTCCCTTACTGCTCACTTGACTGATTCTGCATTTGAAGACTTTGCCTCACCAGAGGCGGGATGGGATGAGGTGAGCATGAGGGTCTTGTGTTGATATCGCATGCACCTCCATCCGCACAGCCGACAGTACCCGGGATAGGATATTCTGACATCGTTTGTTACTGGCGAGAATACGACAGGATGAGTTCATTGACGGTGATCACTGCGTCTCAGCGAGTAAGCAAGGCACTCGCCCACATATCGTCCATGGTCTGTCCTCCATGGTTTATTTCCCCGCAGAATTTAGTCTGACTCGGTGAGCACGAGTTTTTGTAGTCGAGTGACATCATGGTCCAAACAAAGCTTTTGATTGCCTCGCCATGCCGAGGACTCACACGAAGGCGATGCGGGGTAAATCGGATGCAAGCCTTGGTGCGTATCAGATCATCCCAGTTAGTCGATTCAGCTGTTCAGCCCAAGAAGGATAGGAGCCTCCGAAGATACCTAATCGAGGTTAAAACTAGACTATCCGATCAGGTGGGCTGAATGGCAGTGGGGAAACCGACGATCTGCGAGCCCAAACCATGGTAGACCGACAGTCGAGGGAACTGCATCGCGGTGAAGAGCTGCGTTCGCGATTCCTTCGCTTTGCAGGAGCAGGCCTCTATTCGACTTCGATGAGATGCAGCAGTAGGAAGTCTGTGAAATCAGTCCGGCTTGTTTTCCGGTCTTTCTTTTATTTCTTTCTTTTGCATCGAACCACGAAGAAGCAGTACCGAGAGTATCAAAGAATCAAGACTACGAGAAGGCTGAATGTGACAGTAGCGGGTGACCCAAGACTTTTTGAAGTACTCTCAGCCAACGGCAGTTGATATACGGATGCAGAGATCTTCAACCCTGCCATGTCTCCCGGATTTACTGGTGGGTTGCCGTCTTCGGGGGCCAAGCATCTATTGGAATGGAGTCAAGCTACGGGGCATCTCAGCCATCATGCGCAGCATAGAAAGAAAATCTTTCGAAGGCGACATTAGAGTCATGAGGCATCGCCGAAGAGCCATGGATTCAATTGCGACATCCAGAGCCGTCAACCACGCTATACCGAACTACCGAACCAAAAGCCGGCGAGTCATTTTTCTTTATTCTAACCCTCCCCAAGACGTATGACCTTAAGGCTTAATCGAATGCGTTCTCACCGACGGGAATGGCACCGCTTGTGGCTGACGCCCAAGAACAACCTTCATCTCCACCCCCTTTCGACAAGAAGGCCAATCCTTGGAGGAAATGTGTCATGCAGCGATTCGATTTTTCGTAAGATGACGGACCAACCCTGGTGAGCACTGCTCCTTTCCATTATCTCCGGGTGGATATGCAAGATAATCCGGATATCGATTATCGGGGGTCTTTCCAGCGTGGATGGCGACCACCACAGCTCATGGGCGGTCAACTTGCCCTTGCGTCCAACCAAACTCTCTTCGACCGTGCCTTTAGAGTTATGATTTATCGACCAAACCAAAACCCTTGGAAGATCATCCATCAAAAATCGATTCCCCCAAAACATCATAGTGCAGTGGGGATTTTGGGAGCTTTGGCCTCCAGGGATCCGCGCCTTGTCCATTGCTCGAAATTCGAATTCGATGGCCGCTTCCGGAAGCCCGCCATGCGATGATGCGATCGGTTAGATTTTGCCAACGTTGAAGGGGTCCTTCTTCCGTTTAGCTTTGATCGCAATCAGCCATTCAGATTCTCCGCGATTCAGCCCCCCGAACAGGGGTATCGGTAGAGTGTGGAGAAAGTATGATTGCTCCCGTCGGTTCCAGCCCCGAGCAACATACCTAAACACCTCTCTATCGCTCGAACCCGTTCTAATAGTCATGCCCTATTGTTCTTTACAAAGCCTATGGTGGAGGCCGTCACTATGTTGGCCCAATCACTACATGACAGGAAGTACCCTTTCAGCCTTGCCTGGTCCAGATCCTTCTCTATTTTCCGGTCATGCACTATCATCCGATCCCTTGCTACAAGTTCTGGGCACTAAGATACTCGAGCCCACATGTGCATCTTGGCCATGGCACGGAATCAAATGACTGATGATTGCGTCCAGAGGTCGACTTCTATCCTATGCTGCCGGGCTGACCAGACCCTAAATGCGGTCAAGTGAAAGGAGAGCCCGCCTGGGGCCATTGCATATCATATAAAGTGGCTGAAATTCCTGAGGAGCTCAATTCCCATGGTTGTTCCCAGGCGCTTTTCCCATTTTCTTATTTGCATGTCCAAAGCTGACGACGCTCATATTACGCGTCATTCCCCCCTTCTCGGAGATTTTTTATTTCTATTCGATCTTCAGCCTTGTGTCGTGCAACAGAAAGGGTTCAGACGTCATTTACCCAATATGCGGCCCTTGTCCTTTTCTTCTATTGCATGGGGGCTTGCTTTCCTGCCGGCGATCTTTGCTTCGCCCGTTGAGAAGCGTGCCCGAGGCCCCTGGTTGGCTCTAGATACCAACTTCCCGGACCCGAGCTTCGTCAAAGGCCATGATGGGTTGTGGTATGCCTTCGGTACCAACGGAAATGGGAAACGCGTGCAGGTTGCGACCTCGTCAGACTTTAATTCCTGGACGTTGCTCGACAAGGACGCCCTTCCCACTCTGGCAGGATGGGAGACGGAGGTCGATCATTGGGCACCAGATGTGATCCAACGGGTAAGTCTTTTTGGACTCCGATGATCTACGCCGGGATCTCCAATCTACTGGAGATCTAGATATGAAACGACCTGTCGTCTCCTGTCGAGTACTAACCAACCCGGTTTAGTCGGATGGTAAATACGTCCTCTATTACTCGGGAGAGGCCAAGGAATTCGTCCGCCATCACTGCGTAGGCGTCGCGGTCTCTGAAGGCACCGACCCCTCGGGACCCTATATCCCCAATGAAACGCCCCTCTCCTGCCGTTTAGACCAGGGAGGGTCCATCGACCCCGCCGGCTTCCTGGACAAGGATGGCTCGCGGTATGTTGTCTTCAAAATCGACGGAAATTCTGTTGGAAATGGTCAGCTAGCTCCTTTTCCTTGTCCATCGTGTTGAAACTTTTCACTGACTACCAACAAGGTGGTGACTGTAACAACGGCGTCCCCCCTCTGAAAGACACGCCCATTCTTCTGCAGAAAGTGGCGGACGACGGTTTCACTCCCATCGGCGATGCAATCCCGATCCTCCACCGCGACGACAGCGACGGCCCACTGGTCGAGGCGCCGAATTTGATCCTGCACGGCGATACGTACTTCTTGTTTTACTCGACCCACTGTTTCACGGATCCGAAGTATGACGTGCGGTATGCGACCTCGAAGTCGATTACCGGGCCGTATAAGAAGAGCGGCGTGCAGTTGCTCAAGACGGGCGACTTCGGGCTCACTTCGCCGGGCGGAGGGACGGTTTGCGGATGTGGCGATAAGATGCTGGTGCATGGGTTCTGTGGCACGGATAAGCGGTGCATGTATGCGGCGGATCTTGCCATCAGTGGGACGCAGGTTACGATTCTATGATTCCCTTCCGACTCCGTTTTTATCTGCTTGTTGCATATTGGTGCCTAGGAGGTTGGGGGTCTGATTTGTGTATATATATCGTGCGGTATAACTTCATTCGTTTAAAGGTAACAGTCAAGGACAGTACATGGGGCTATTTGATGATGATTTATATATGATTTTTCTATAACTTGTTGTCACTTCTTGGTTCGACTCGTGAATATTAGGGCTAATCCTTGATTCCTTAGACGCATCCTTTCAGACTCTTCGACGGGGAATAAGATATCTTTTCTACGCACCGTCCCGTCCACCATGTTCGAATATTGAATTCTGATACTGCCTAGCTGGCAGATCTATACTGGAAAAAAAAATATAGATAAAAACATACAACAGAATATGTATCATGGTGCTTACCAGTCTCATATAAGTTGGTATTAGCGTCTTACCACCTATTCAGGCGCCGTTCAGGAGAGCTTCAGGCGGTTATTCACCCACTTCACTATTCTTTATCTAAACGCTTCCTGAACAGTGAATCCCTGCGCAAAGTATATTTTATTATGAGGAAAGACTTGACAAGCTGAAAGATAATCGAGAATCTATCTATTAGTTATAGAGAAAGGCCTTTTCTTCTCTAATTCCAATATCGGTCTTTAAAAGAGTCGCCAAAACTAAGACCTTGCCACATGCATTCTGAAAGTCTAAATTTAGAATCCAAAATCGGCAGCATCAGTGGCTGGAGGTGGATGGAAATCAATAGTTTTCCTTCGGTATGTTTCTAAATGCTTGTAGAAATTCTAATCAAAAGAGGCAAAAAAGACTAATATCAAGTATACTTACTATCCATTGGCATAAATCACTGCAGCCGTTTTCTTTTATTTTAGGCAGGAATCACAAACACTGCTGTAAGTGTATGGGCCCATTCTTCTCTTCAGGTTTACTTCGGCGTTCCCCCTCTCCAGTTAGAACTTAGCTGCCCCCAGTTTCATGGCTGCCTGAAGCTTTTGCCAGGATTTCTGGCCTCTGGTGGCGGCTGTTTCGGGCCTGAAAGCTTCGTCACGCATGCGCCGATCGAAGCTCTCGAGGGACACCCAGCCCGTGAAACCCTTGTCGATGAGCCAAGCCTGCACGACTTCGGCCATGGGCATATACCCTCCCAATTCGCTCTCCAGCGGAAAGGGCCGGGCATGCTTGGACCAGGTAAACTCGGGCGCTTCGCCCTCGACATACCAGGGATGGTCTTTCGAGAAGGGCGGGTCGAACCGCTCCCCATCTGACAGCTGCACGTAGAACAACTTGTCCATCGGAAACTGCGTCACAGACCGACGGAGCGAGTCGGCCAGGTCCCCGGCACCGTTGGGATACTTGCCCGAGGGCTCGAACGGGCTGGCCCAGAGTTTGGTGACGACGTGGAAGCTATCGAGACACACGCCAAAGTTGGGCCGGTTGACGAGTTCGGCAACCCGCAGGGAAGCCTCCCAGGTCGAGTGGTGGGTTCCCCACGACATCGGCTCGTACGCGATAGCGACGACGGGCACAGCGGCGCTGGCGAGATCCGCCAGCTGTCGCATCTCCGACACGATCACGGCTTCGTCCCCGACGCAGTCGTGACCATACTGAGATGGCACTTGGAGGTAGGTTGCGCGCAGGATGCGGGCGATGCCGATCCAGTGCGCGGCGACCGCCAGTCGGCCCTGGATCGGCGATTTGTGGCCCTCGAAATTCTCAAATGGCGCCAGCGAGACGACCGAGAGCCCGTGTTCCTGGCACATCTGGCGGACTTGCTCTGCACCGGCGGCCATGGGCAGATTTTGCAGGTCACTGTACGTCTTCAGGTCGGAATAGACGATTTCGATGCCAGCAAAGCCGTATTGGGCGGCCGCGCGGATCTTGCGGTCCAGGGTGTGCGCACGATGCTGTCCCAAGGACGAGGTACTGATTGCCAGCTTGTTGGAGAAGCTCTTCATGGTAACGGTGTCTGGGAATGAGGAGTTTCATCACTGTTGGTTGTTGCTGGTTGATGTTTTGTGTTTACGCTTGGTAAGATTCTCCTCACGACCGGAAAATGGATTCCTGTTCATCCCTTATACTTTGTATTGTTGCTACTTTCAGGGCAGTCACATGCTGGGAGTTTCCCCTTAGTTTGTCTCGATGTTCTAGATTTTCGGAAATACCGTCCGACTGACTGCCCTCATTGGCTGAGCATATTTCAAGAGTACCCTTTTTCCATTTCATCGGTGACTAACTTACTACCTATGAAGTACTGTACCTCTGTTCCTCTGTACCTATATACAGTACTAGGTAGTAATCCAAGTTAGCGCCAACTGCATCAAACACTAGCTAACACATCGGAGAAAGCGAAGTCCACGTCGAAGGCCGCATGCATTTTGGAATTATGGAATATGGTGCGCGAAGTTGCATGTTTGTTTATTTAGTTCCTATAATTTAAAACCGCCGTCAGTTTTCCAGACCGAACTTGGTATCATGTGGCCCCCGGTTGCAAGGTACAACATCCTCTAATAATATATGTTCAGCGATTTGTCCAAACAGTCACATGGCATATCATTTGGCCCGTAAAATCGTTATAGCAAGTGGGAGAGAACCTGTAAGCCAACACCGAGATATATATAATGGCGTGAAAAAGACAACAGCCTCAGATTTAATACTGCTACATAGGACTTTCTTGGTCCGGGAACACGAAATTAGCGGGCATGGGATAAAGATCGGCATCCCAGTTTCTAGGCACGGGGTGCATGTTTGGAGCCAAGATCCATTCAATGCCAAGTCCCATATCAACATCGATTTCACCGGTATCCCTGTCAGAACTTCGCTGGGTAGGAGCCAGGCCCTCCAGAACGGAATCATCTGAAGTTCGTGTCCTTTTTTTCCCCCCAGGGAATGACTCAGAGCTGTGCTCGGACGCAAAACGCTTGGATGGTGGTGGACAGTTGCGGGCTCGCTTTTCCCAGCGCCGCTGCAACGTGATAAGAATGTCTCGGGCTCTTTTCGTGCTTTCCCAAGACGAGCCAAATTCATCGAGAGCGCGAAAGCACACGCTCAGATGTGTTGACATTCGATGGTCTCCTTCCAGATGATGGTGGAACACGGATGCGAACAGAAGAATGAGGGCAGCGGAGCAGGTAATGGCAACTGCTTGGATGTTGATCCGACGAAATCCATATCTTACTTCATAGAGATGAAGAAGCTTGGCAATAGCCGTAGCGGATTCGATGCACATCTTCCGCGCGTGTACGTATCCGGGACCTTGCGGGGGTTGAGGCTGAATGTAACTCTTTGACATCCATGGTCGGTGGGCGTGGATGATATCTTGGTAATATTGCATGCTGTTTTGTCACAGTGTCAGACTTAAGGAAAAAGGTTTTCGGATTCCAAGATTAGGCCTACTGGAGTAGCAGGAGGTGTGGCAAGTAGGGTGTAGTCAGATCATCAAGATCGACATGTAATATCTCCGGCATACTGGCTTTCCATCGGAGAAGTTTTTTTGTGGTCTCTTCATTCAGTCGTTGAAGCTCATGTTTCGGAATTCTCGAACTCCCGTACCTGGTTGCATCAATCAATAAATCAGTTTATGCCGCATTTCGTTTAGAAAAGACTATCTCCTTCACCCAAGAAAGAAAGAAAGTAAAAGAAAAAAAAAGAGAAACCTACAGCACTTGACCTAGCGGATCCATTATCTCACACAGTAGAACCCGCCGTTCACTCAAGAGCTCAGTAGGGTCTATCGATATCGAATCTAAACCTGAAGACTGGGGCGATACGTAAGGCTTCCACTGGCCATCCAGGCCATGGGATAAACTGCTGCTAGGTTTATCGACAGTCACATCTTCCATGTGAATACGGAAGGGACGACCGAGGTAAAATCCCCAGAGACTACGAGAATCAGTATTTGGCAGTCACAGTTGACAACAAGGGTATCGATAGCAAACTCACTGATCAACAGTGTAACTTCCCCAAAAGATTGTCCGACGTAACTCAGCTTCAGCTGAGCTGATAGCTCCCGTCACAACGTATGAGCTCATGTCGATGTGTAGTCCAAGAGCAAAGGCAAGCCGCATCGCCATTCCTATACGCACGTTTAATCAACCAGACAGGCAGGGGTAAAAGAACGCCAGGCCCGTACATACCACTATAAAGCCAACCTCGAGCGTCACGCTTACAACCAATATCATGGCCACTAAGAACCACCATCGCCTGAATAGATGCCACAGAGGGACAATCCAGTTCAATTTCCAGCAGTGCCTTTGCTCGATCTGCGAAAAAATCGGCCAGTGACCGGGGAAATGTGACAAAGGTTGGATGGTAGCGGCCCTCACACGCAGCCCCGATGCAGCACCTACAGTTGGATGTGTCAGTTTTCTAGTCCGCTTTAGCCAGAAGAAAGGACACGGGAGTTTCACATACATTGCATTTGTTAATGCTTCAGAATAATATGGCGTGTCCTCCATCTGCAGTTGCCATTTCTCCTTGGCCTTTTCATACATTTCTCTATCAACCACATGAAACGCGGGATCATGCCATGTGAAGTAAAGATTGATTAGATGTTCTTCAATTTCTGCTGGCACTTCTTTGCTAATACCCAAACGCTCCAAGTACTCTTGTCCGTCATGTCGAACCGTACGGTGAATTGTTAGTTTGTCCTGGGTTGGCATATCGACTAGATTGAAGTTTGATGTAGGCCCATAGTACCGGATCTGACCATCGGGGCCAATTTGCAAGGTACCCATCCGGTCTGATAGCTGATTGACAACCTCGTCCACACCGCTATTCTCACTGGAAGATGAGTTCCCAAGACTATGAGCGTCCTCCATCTGCATCACTTTAGGTTGCGTCGAAGCCGCCGAGTTGCTGATGTGCAATAATCCATCTTTGGCAGAAACAGTGTCCAACACTTCTGAAAGCTCAGGCAGATCATTTTGAGGATCGTTTATGCCTATTGGCGTCCAGCCCCAATCGACTGGAGCACTTTGTCCCAGGCTGCCTGTGTTATCCCGCGGACCTTCCTCAGCCTGCAGTGGTTGACTATTGGCCTCTCCACTCGGCTCTTGCGGAGGCATTTCGGAATCGGTCGCAATAACCGACAGCACCTGATGCTGAGCACGAGACTGGTTATGATGTACCTCAGGTTCCACGTATTCAGGTAAATGAAGATTGTCACTCATCGACACTTGTCCTGGGCCCTGTGGAAGCGGCGGGCGTACGGGGGGATCTGCTTGCACAGGAGGCTGGATATTCTGCAAAACCAAACCGCCGCCATCGTCGCGACGTGATCCATACTGCTCCAGGTTGGATTTGATTTGAATCAGGTCGAGGGTTTCTAAAGTTCGGTTCAGAACTGTGTCGTGTCCTTGTTGCATTGGCGGAGGCTGAAGCCCGTTCTCAACAATGAATTGACATAATTGACCAACCCGACTCGCTAGGAGATCGATCGCGACTCGATGGGACAGTCTAGAGAGCGTGTCAATCTTTTTTTTTTTTTTTTTTTTTTTTTTTTGCCCGCGACGGATTACTCCCAAGGTGGTAACGTACTGTCGTTTGTCTCCTCCAACTTGATACTGGCAGGTCTTGCCTTTGTTCCGGCAGTTTGAACAGGTGGGAGAAATACCATCGCACTGTTGGTGGTCAATTTCTTGCCTTGAGGGAGCTAGACCAAAGTCCAATGTTGAGGGTTGGGGGGTTTGGTTGAGGCGGGCTGTTGGTGACTTCACCTTCACTTTGCTGTCCCGACATGGCACACAGGCAGTGGTGACATGCTTCCGTTTGGGAGGCTTTGTCGATGGCATCATGGGTTGCAGCACATGGAAAGCGTTACTCTAACCCATAATATTAAGGAAAAGGGAGGGGGGGGAAAGAAGGGAATAAATGCCACTCTTTTTTAATTTTTTTTAATTTTTATATTAGGTGACAAACTTTGGTTGGAAACCAGCACAGGAAAGATGAAGATTATCCGCAGTAGAAGACGGGGGGAAAGCTTCCAACCCCGCCCCCACCTTTAACTAAGCCCATAGAAGTATTTCGGAAGGAGGGTGGGTCCGGGGCCTCGCCTGAAAACTTATTACGATATGAATTCTTGGCATTAAGATGCCTGTGTAAGAACTGACTTTTACCACTCGGATGAACAGTAGAATAAATATGATCTATTAACCCGTGCACACTTCCATAATAGCTCCAGAATTGTGCTTTGATGAAGGCGTATAAAGATATAGCTACTATGTCTCCTATTAGGTTTTCAAACGCCGATAAAGCCGAGAAGACGATTGTGTGCCTGTTTGAACCACATAAAACAGGGATGAGGATGAGTGTGATAGTAACTCGAAAGAACATCTCGTCTTTGCAATTCACTCTCTACACAACTCTCTTCCCTTAATATATATATACATATAGATAGATAGATAGATAGATAGATAGATATTGGCTTCTTTAGGGACAGCTCTATTTTCCGACCGTGCGCATAGCTTGCCAATGAATTTGTACAGTAACGCCTAGAGCAATCTCAGAACTTTGTTGCTTGCGTGGACAGCCTCAAACAGCTTCCGCTTCCCACATCAAGCGGTCCCCACATCCTGGTTACCGATAGTGATGCTTTTAATGTACTGGTATTCCTCAAGCCCGTAGAGACTGCCTTCTCTCCCGTATCCGCTCTCCTTGACCCCGCCGAATGGCGCTTCAGCGGCGCTGATTTTGCCCGTATTGACACCAACCATGCCGACCTGCAACTTCTGCGCCACGCGCATCACCCGACTGACGTCGCGCGAGAAGAAGTAGCCGGCGAGGCCAAATTCGGTGTTGTTCGCCATGCGGATGACTTCTTCTTCGGTTTCAAACTGCAACACTGGGGCAAGCGGGCCAAATGTCTCCTCGTTGCTGACTATCATGTGGGATGTTACCCCGGAGACAACTGTTGGCTCGAAGAAGAAACCCTTCGACTGAGCGGGGTGGCCTCCCACTTCGACAAGGGCACCTTTGGACACTGCGTCCTCGATGTGCCGTTTGACCTTTTCGACCGCAGACTGGTTGACCAGTGGGCCTTGTGTAGTCGATTGTCTTAAACCTGGGCCTGTTTGGAGTGATGCAACTTTCTCGACCAATTTGGCGGTAAAGGCCTTCTCAACACCTTTTTGGACATAGAGGCGGTTTGCACTGTAGGAAAAGCACAGTCAGCACTCGACATTCTGGGATGCTGCAGGAAAAACTAAAAAAAACGGAGAAGGAGAGGGAAGGCAGAGACGGCGAATGACGGACCATACGCAGGTTTGCCCCGAGCATCGGAACTTGCAGAACATGGCACCCTCGACAGCAAGATCAAGGTCTGCATCATCGAAGACAATAAACGGCGCGTTACCGCCCAACTCGAGACTGACGCGCTTCAGGGTTCCAGCTGCCAGCTGAGCTAACATCTTCCCGACCTGTGTCGAGCCCGTGAAGCTGATCTTTCGGACCAACGGGTTGGTGGCGAGTTCCGTGGCCGCTTGGCGGTTCTTCGTCGGGCAGACCTGAATGACTGCGCCGGGCAGACCTGCCTCGACTGCCAGCTTCGTCAGAGCCAGGCACGTGTACGGAGTCTCACTTGGGGGCTTGATAACCACGGCGCATCCCGCTGCGAGGGCCGGCCCGACCTTTCTGGTGATCATGGCGGCCGGGAAGTTCCATGGAGTGATAATCCCGCAGACACCAATCGCCTCGCGGATGGTCAACAGTGTCGTGTGAGGCGATGAGGACGGAATCGTCACCCCATACGCACGCGTGGCTTCTTCCGCGAACCAGGAAATGAAGCTGGCGGCATAGACCACTTCTCCTTGGGCCTCCGCGTACGTCTTGCCGTTCTCAAGACTGAGGATTGTTGCGACTATTGTTTTGGCTGTTGTCAGTCCTTCTGAGTTCCTTGCTTCTGCAAAAGAAGGGCAGGAGAGGCGCGTACTGTCATCCTTGTTGGCGATGATCAGGTCGTGCCACTTTCGTAACAACGCCCCACGACTGGTGCCGGTGGTTGTTGCACAAAACTCGATTTGGGCCTGATGGGCGCTCTCGATGGCTTTCTGGAAATCGTTCAGGTCACAGTCGGCAACACTGCCCATGCCAGTGGACGTCGCAGGTTCTGGCAAGAAGTTAGATTGGGGGTGTGCCGGTCTGCCTTTTTTTTACATGGTGAATTTCACATACCGTACACGGGGAAGGTCTTCTCCTTCGAAACCCATTGTCCGTCAATGAATGCGTCTCGAATAAAGAGACGCGAATCTTTCAACTAAGGAAAGGATCGTCGAATGTCAGTCATCTTGCGGCGTGCGGGAATAGAACATTCAGGGCCCATTCCTGACGACGTACCGTCGCGAGAGCCTTTCTGTGATATTCGGCTCCAGTACTACCTTCGTAGCTCGTAGTTTGAATCATGATGCTTGCAATCAACGACAGAGATGGAAAACCTTGGATCGCTTCGACCGTCGTCGTGTTGAACTCGCGAAATGCGTCTTCTGGGAAGGGACCAAACGTCCAATCTTTAGACCTCTTTTTGAAGATTCCCAGGTCATGATCCGTCCAACATCACCGAGGGTTTAGACGGACCCTTATTTCCGTCCTCCCCGCATTCAAGGACATGGGGATATTGGTTGGATATGGCGGGGGGCCAAGGGGAAAGAAGCAAAAAAAAAAAAAGTTGAGATCAATCCCGAGTTTGAGTCGGAAAATATCCCGAACATCACTAATCCGAAAAGAAAAAGGTAAGTAAGTAGAAATCCATCAACGCTAGTCGACCTAGCAGGCAGCAAAGATGCAGCAGCATGGATGATATCGCAGAGAGCAGCAAATCCGATCCCCCCTTCGCTCGAGATCCCTGGCCTGACTCGTTCTCGGCTTTCCCCCAATGGCTACATCGCACCACAGGATCTCGGCGCCAAACTAGTCATTGTCATGGTTGGCCTCCCTGCGAGGGGAAAGAGTTACATCGCCCGGAAACTGGCTCGATATTTGAATTGGCTGCAATACAAAACTCGCATGTTCAACGTCGGTGAGCGACACCGAATAGCTACGACAACAACGACTACTACCGTGGTCCGTGGGAAGACCGGCAACGCGTTCAGCTACGCTAGCCTCATCCTCAGCGGCATTTTTCGACCCGACCAATCCGAGACTGGTCTGTCTCCGTGACCAGATTGCTCTGGATGTACTGGATGACCTCCTAGACTGGCTCATTCAAGCCGGCGGGAGTGTCGGCAACCTGGACGCGACGAACAGCCGCGCGCAAGCGCCATCAGTTGCTGTATCGCTGGCCTGGCGCTGGTGGCGAAGGTTATGTCGATGTCATCAATCGGATATGTCCCGTGATTGTCTATCTGGAACGCACGAAACACCATATACTACTGGTAACCCATCGGGCCGTTGTGCGCGTGCTCCTGGCGTATTTTTTTGGGTCTGCAGCGAGATGATCTGGCGGATTTGGTGGTGCCCAAGGATTCTGTGTTTTGCTTGGAACCGGTATGTCCAGTCCAGTCCAGTCCAGTCCATGCAGTTACTCTCCCGATATTGAAGATTAATGGCCATTTCGAGGATCTTTACTGACGGATGTTAGAAACTGTATGGAATCGCGCTCCAATCTTACTGCTATTGCTCCGAGCCAGACACCTTTGAATCGGTTTCGGAAAGCATACAACAAGATCATTTGAAATAAAGTTGTAATGACCCAACATAGGCACTTGTGGCGGGGACGGACTGGAGTTGTATGTAATTTGATTGTCTTAGATCGCGAATGCCAATCCACAAAAATTTAGTGATATGACTATATCAGCCAATGCTGTAGGTTGGGCTCCAACCGCATGGTTCTCTTCTAGAGCAAGGGTCCGCGAATCCACTTGGGATCAAGATATCCCACATGATTAACTACTACGTAGCCTAAGTGATAGTGGATGGGCCAACGATAAACTTAGGTTTCAGTGGCTTTAAGAGGTGTTTGAAAAGCATACAGCATACTGCATCGTGTACAATGGGAAGATATTGCCTGCCCATCTCAAATGACCATGGTAGCCATGCTCCCGTAGACTTTGAGCATTCCTGCAAGAATTGCCTGGTTATACCACTCCACATGCCTTCCCATTCATTTCATCATTGACAGCGACTCGATGTCAGAAAACACATATTGACAAAACGAGAACTAACGGGTTAAAATCAAATCCTAAGGGGAGAAATGTGTCTTTACAATCTGTCTAACTTGATTAATGATCGCCGGGGATGAAGTCTGGAGGACCGAGTTCCGGCCCAATGTCGCCAAAATGGCAGTAGCAACTATAGCCTTGGTAGTGGGCGACATGACAGTCAACCAACGACAGAGAGTATAGACTGGCCAGAGTGAGCTACCACCACTCATGTTGAAGGCAGACCAGTCCGGGAAGTATGTCTTGAACCAAAAAGACCGGGCCAGACCAGGCCATGAGGCGGCATTACGGCCGTAGTCGCCAATGTACCAGTTGGAGCAGTCGCCGGAGAAGACCGTATTGGCGAGTTTTTCGTGGATCGCATTAGTCTCACGGTCTTCCGCGCACTGTTTGACCTCAATGACCGTGGCTTTGCGATCGAGCAGCGGCTTAAAGAGGGACTTGACGGCGTAATCCACCTGCGTCTCGCAGGCAAACAAGGCCGAGTTGTTGGCAGGAAATGTGTTCGGTCCGAACAGGATAGCCAGATTTGGGAAGTTGTGGACATAGGTGCCGAGGTAGGCTTGGGCGCCCCGGCACTGCTTCCATTGCTGATGGAGAGACTCTCCGTTGGCGCCGATGATTTCCATGGGGGTCAGGAATTGCGCGACTTGAAAGCCCGTGGCAAGGACAATAATGTCGAACTCATCCCGAACTCCAGACGCGCTCACGATGGCCGTCTCCGTGAACTCCTGGATGCCCTCGGGCAGGAGCTCGACGTTGGGCAGATTCAAGGAGTCCAGGTAGTCCGGGTCAAAGATCCGGCGCTTGCATCCCAAGGGAAAGTTGGGGATGATCGAATTCCAGTATTTCTTCGGAGCCCGGGAGCGGATATACTTGCGAGACTCTTCCTCCTTGGCTGCTCGGGCCCGGAGACCCTTTGGGGTAGGAAAGTAGGTGGTGGTCTCCTCGTCGGCATCCTGGAAGATGCGCAGCCGTAGCAGGCGCTGCCACAGGGGCAGCCAGCGAAAGAGGAACTTTTCAAAGTCGGTGAACATCCGGTTGGGGCGAGCATGGAACCACTGGCCGCTCCGAGCATACTGTTTGACGAAGCCTGCATCTTTGGCCATGGCCGGCACGACCTGGGCTGCACTGCATCCGTTCCCGATCACGGCCACGCGCTTGCCTTTGTAGCTGACGGAATGGTCCCATCGCGCCGTGTGGAACATGGGGCCGGTGAATCTTTCCATCCCTGGGAATTTGACATCCCGAGGGAAGGAGATGGCACCGACGGCAGAGACAAACACGGATGCGTACCGTGAGTACTCAATCCCGGTCTTGAGGTCTTTGAGACGGACTTCCCATTTTCTGTTGTTGCTGTGCCATTTGGCCCCGGTGCATTCCACTGAGGAGTGGACGTGCTTGCGCAAGTCAAATTTATCCACAGTGTCCTCCATATCTGTATCGTGTTAGTTACTCTCTGGCCTGCCTATGCATACCGGTATTTTGTTGGCACTCACATTGGAGAATCTCAGGCTGTTCGCAGAGCTGCTTGGACCAGTTGGGGTTCAGGTTGAAGCTAAAGGAGTAGAGATGAGAAGGTAGATCACATCCGCTAGGAGTTCGAAAACGTGGTCAGTTGAACGACTGGATGTAAGTGGTTTGGAACTGGCTCTCACCATCCTGGATAGGTGTTGGTCCTCCAAGTGCCGCCCACACCATCAAGCTTTTCATAGATGGTAAAGTCGTTCATGTGAAGGTCATGCTTCAGGCGATATGCCATAGCAATGCCCGCCGGTCCCGCGCCGATAATGATCGCGTTTAGCTCCATTGCATAAGTTGACATTCAGAATGTCCTTGCCTCTTGATACCGGTGCTATCAATGAGTGACCAGCTTCTGTCAAGCTGGGGAAGAAAGAAATAAGTGTTCTGACCGTGATATGTTGGGGCTTTAACACACACTCACACACACACAGAGAGAGAAAAAGGAAGTCAATGCCACACTGTCACAAGACCTCTTGGAGCATTCCTTTTGTGAAGGCAACTTTTTCTCCTTGGTGGTAGGGCCATCTCCTTAATCAGTCGGCGGGATGCATTTCCGGGTCTACGAGGGCTTGATTCGGGATTCCACTGGGACGACTGCAGATGCCGAAGGAACACGCAAATTCCGCGACTGGATTAAGCTGCACTTTTTCCAGCCTTGGGAAATTTTCTTGCGATCGATTTTGGTATTTTCGAAGCCGTCGTGGTAGAACTTTCAGCAACCCAAGTTACCCGGAAACTCCCCAGAAACGGTTCAGAGTTCCGATCTCACAGGAGAGGCCAATATACACATGTAAGGAGATGGGGTAAGAAAAATACCGCACGCTCTTTCCTTTATCTCCAAAAACCTCTCGAAACTATCATATAACAAAATTGAATACCTCGGACCTAAATCCGGAGCATCTCCACAAACCAAATATTGATGGCCATCAATAACGTAGTTCATGGCAATACCTGGCTTACTCCTGTAAACCATCTCCCTCTCTTAAATCCCAGAGAAACGGAGATTCCACTTGTTATATCTGGCCTTTTTGCTACACTGAAACACCGCTTTCCGCCCCGGTTTTGTGTGTGGATATAAACGACAATGACATCAATGTCCAACCTACCCTCAGTAGCTGCCTCATCCCAGAGCTCCGGCCAATACTTGCACGGCCCCGGAGATCTGAGGCTCCAACCGAGGAGCCTCCAATCGCCTGCAGCGGACGAGGTACAGGTCGCCATTCGTTCCACAACACTGTGCGGCTCCGACCTCCATTACTATCATCACTACTGCAACGGCAGCATCCTGGTCCGTGAGCCCCTTTGCCTCGGGCACGAATCAGCGGGGCAGATCGTCTCCCTGGGGTCCGACGTCGGGAAGATCAACCCTGCTCTGCAAGTCGGAGATGCCGTTGCGCTGGAGGTCGGCGTGCCGTGTGAGCGTTGCGATTTTTGCCAAACCGGCCGGTACAACATCTGTCCCGGTCTGAGGTTTCGAAGCTCGGGATCTGCATTCCCCCATTATCAGGGCACGCTGCAGGAACGTGTCAACCACCCAGCCAGATGGATCCACAAGCTGCCTCCCGACCTGGGTTATGAGACCGGCGCTCTTCTGGAACCGCTGTCCGTGGCTGTCCACGCCATGCGTCGTGCCAGACAGAGCGGCACTGCTGAAAACCTGGAGAACTGCTTGATTTTTGGTGCCGGAGCCGTCGGACTGCTATGCTCGGTCGCCGCACGAGCGGAAGGATGTAGGAACGTGGTCATGGTCGACATCGATGCCGGTCGTCTGCAATTTGCGTTGGAACGTGGCTTTGCGTCCACCACGTACATGACGGCGGCGAGAAGAGGTAGTACCATTGACGAGAAGCTCGATATCGCGAAGGAAACAGCGGCAAATATCAGCCAGTTGACCTGGCCTGACGGAGCGCGCGTGGGACGGCTCCAGACAACATTTGAGTGTACGGGTGTCGAGTCATGCGTTCAGTCAGCGATATATGTTGGTCTCTCTCACACTCACACGCACACACACACACACACACACACTCTCTCTCTCTCTTTTTGCTCTGCTCTCTGCACTTGATCACTCTCATTGACTCCATTTCTCCGGACTTTGAACCAGAAACTTACGCAAACCACAGGCCACAGAATCTGGCGGCAGTGTCCTCCTAATCGGCATGGGAACGCCCAACCATACGCTCCCTATATCCGAGGCGTTTTCGCGAGAGATCAATTTGATTCCGTCCTGGCGCTATGCCAACGCCTATTCAAGAGCGATTGAGATCGCTGCCGCGGCTGCAGCAGCTGGGCCATCGGTCAACGGAGTGAAAATCCCAGATGTCCTCCAGCTTATCACACACCGGTATGAAGGACTGGAATCTGCACAGGAAGCATTCAACACCGCTGGAAAGACCCTAGACAGTGAGGGAAAGTTGGTGGTGAAGGGAATCATCAATCAACCTTTTGAAATAGTATAGGCACTATTCTAAAAATAGAGAGCGTATTTCTAGGAGTTTGACGGACGAGAGGAGAGACATGAATAATAATGCGTATAAGGAAAAGTATACAGAAAAGGTTGTGACCTGTTGAACCAAGTATCAAGAAGAGAAATTTTGTTTCGTATTCCAAGGCCACCAGTTGTAATATCATCCATGACAACCCGCAATACTGTCCCATAAGCAACACGCCCTCGGAAGCATATGTGGTCCTGGTCTCTGCTACGATGTCCATCCAAAAACTCTCGAAAAGGGATATATGGATGTAAAGTTTGAACAGTAGACACGCAAAGAAATGGCTCAGTCCATTGGTCTTCTATGTCTCTTCCCCTTTGGTAGCGTATGCAAAGGACTCTTGCCAGCAAAGGTTTATCGATCTATAGGAGAAGCATAATTCCCAGCTGTTCATACAACCTTGAACCTATGCTAGGTGAAGTGCTCGGAAAGGGGGGATTCCGTTATAACTGCCGCCATCCTGCCAACCTCGCATTACCGCCACCCAGTTCCGCCAGATACCGTCTCACCCTTTTCTCAATGCCCTTTGCGTGCAACTCGAACCGGTCATAGTTACTGGGGTTCGATGCCGAGTACCCGTACCCCGTCATGCCAATGCTGGCGGTGGTGTACCGTGCCCACGTCGTGGCGACGTATTCTTCCACACTGACCACGGGGGTCCCGTCCAGCGGCAACACACTGGCTCGGTATTCCTTATCCTGACAGTCAAAATGCTCAAAACTAGGAGCGCTGACGGTCCGAGTTGGGATCCCCGATTGGGATAGAGACTCAGCGGCTTCGACCGCGTGATGCAGGTTAGTGCCGCAGCTAACCAGCGTGAGCTTTGCACCAGGCACCTCTTTGATCACGTAGGCGCCCTGGGCAACCTTGAATCGGTTCGTCGAGGGAATGTGACGGGTGGGATCTCGGCCGAGCGACAGCATCGTGGGCCCGTCCCGTTTCGACATGGCCAGCATCCAGGCACCGATCGTCTCCTCCGCATCACAAGGTCGGATATACGTCAAGTTGGGCATGGCACGATAGAGCGAGTCGAGTTCGACCGGCTGGTGTGTTGGTCCGTTTTGTCCCTCGGCGAAGGAGTCATGCGTGGCACAGTGGATGACTGGTAGATGGCTGAGTGCACCCATGCGGACACCAGGAGCGGCCTGTTTCAGAAAAGAGCTCCAGGTCAGTGAAATGAAAAATCTTCAGGCAGGTAGGATAGCTATTCTTACATAGAGGTAGAACATCAAGAATGTGGCCGTGATGGGAAGAAAAGTGCCCGGGTTATATGCGGCTACACCGTTCGATACCGCGGCCATGGCATGTTCTCGGATTCCGTAGCGGATGTAGCGGCCTGCGTGGCTGACACTTGGATGGAATACATCCGAGTCAAGGTATGGGACCTTGTTAGAGTTGACCAGGTCGGCGCCGCCGCCGCAAAGCGCAGGGCAGGCTTTCCACATCTTCTCAATCAGAACGCCATTCACCTCGCGAGTCGCTTGCCCCTGAAACTGTGTGCTGTCAATCTGCTTGAGTATCTTGGGCCATTCTGTCCCGTATTCTCCTGTGCATCTGTGGTGAAATTCGGTACTGGCATCGGGGTGTGCTTGTCCATAAGCGCGGACCAGGGCTTCCCACTCCTTCTGCAGTCCCTCACCGTGTTCCTTTCGTTCCCGGAAGTATGCTAATTGTGCCTCAGGGATGATGTGCGTGGCTGTCGGATCTTGCCCCGCCAGCCGCTTCGAATACTGCACACTCTCCTGGTCAATGGCGCCATGGTGAGCCTTGTAGGTTCCCGCAGCCTTCGTTCCTAAGCCAATGACCGTCCGAATGTTGATGAAAACGGGCTTGTTCCTGAGCGACTTGGAAAGCTGCAGTGCGGATACGATGGCCTGTACATCGTAACAGCCATCCGCAATTTCCAGGACATGCCACCCTGAGGCACGCATCTTGCTATTCACGTCCTCGGTGTTGATCCACTCCAGTGGCCCGTCACATGTCACTTGGTTATTATCGTAGATGATCACCAAGTTGTCCAGCCCCAGGCTGCCGGCCAACGAAATAGCTTCGAGGGCGACGCCTTCCATGAGGCACCCGTCTCCGGTCATGCAGTAGATCCGTGACTGGACCATGTCGAAGCCGGGTCGATTGAATCGGGCAGCAAGGCTTTTGGAAGCGATCGCCAACCCGACGGCGTTGGCGACCCCTTGGCCTAGCGGACCGGTGGTCACCTCGACCCCGGGGACTTGGATTTCCGGATGAGCATGGCAGATGGTTTTGTAGCCATCCGTCTTCGCGCTACCATAGCCTTTAAGCTCCTCCATGGTCCAGTTGTCAAACCCGGTGAGGTGGTTGAGCGCGTACAAGAACATCGCCGCGTGACCTAGAGGCCTCAGCTTTTCCTCTCCTTATGGCAACAGGGCGACTTTTCTACTCACCATTCGACAATACAAAGCGGTCTCTGTCGAACCACTCCGGGTTGGACGGATTGTAGCGCATCACATATTTGTAGAGGGCCACCCCGATGGCAGCCATCCCAATGGCTGAACCCCCGTGACCCCCTCCGTTCTGGTTGCAGATATCAAAGATGAAGTTTCGCAATGCCAGAACGGCATAATCATCTTCGTCGAGCGTCTGCCTCCAACCGTTCGTCTGCTGGTGGGTACATTCTTTGGCACGTGTCAAAGGAAGAACATTGACAGGGTCCACGTCCATCTGCCCGCCTCTGGCGATGGAATCGCTTGATTGATGCATTTTCGGGGTTACAAGTATTGGATAGGAGGTAAATTTTTATCGATTCGCCCTCAAGGGGATTGCGAGACTGCAGCTTCCAGTTCTTTAAAGATATCCAGTCCCTGTGAATTTCGCCAGCAACAAGGATCCCGAAACATCTTGGATTGTTCCGACGATGGAGTGAGACTCTATATCTTTTTTTCTTTCTTTTTGGTTTTTTTTTTTCTTTTTTTTTTTTTTTTTTTTGCCTTTTCCCTCCACTCTTTGGCAGAGTCGACTAGCGATTGCAGACATGTAATTCCGAACTGGTTTGAGCAACCCGGCTTCGTGGCACGTCGTTAGTGGGGATCGGGTCATAAATCCGGGGCGGCCTTGCATTCCCCACGGGGATGCTACCGAATAATATACAGAAAGCGTAGGGAAAAAAAAATAATCTAATGAGGTGGGAAATAGTCTTCCGACCGCCGCGAAGATAATTCCGGAAGAACATCCACCAAAATCCTTCTCCCGTCGTAGCCTGAGAAACCGTTCTTATACTGGTATAATACTTTTAAATCAATTATTGGCCATATTCTGTATATATAATAACTGTCTTATTTTATCCTTTTTTTTTATCGTAACAGATTACATTACTCACATTCGACTTTCTTGTCACCGTTAGCCTTGTAACATAATGGCAGCCACCAATCCTCCTAAATCCGAGCTCAAGCGCGATGCAGACGGTTTTCTGCGCCGTTCAGTGCAGGAGCTCATGTCCCTTCAGGGCCGCACTGTTGTCATAACTGGCGGTGCTCGTGGTCTCGGTCTGGCCTTTGCTTTTGCTGTAGCTGAAGCGGGAGGCAATGTCGCCATCATCGATCTCCTCGACACACCACACGAACACTTTTATCAACTCGAAAAACAGCCGAGTGTTAAAGTAAAGCTTTACAAGTTAGTGTGCCCCCGCGCCCCCCCTCATCTGCTCCATCGTCCTGAAGTTACTCAACTTGAAGACCTCTGCAACGGGTGCGTTTTTGAGAGCTGCAGGTTGAACACAAAAATGTTTTTCAATACTGAAACGCAAATGACGGTAGCTAAAGGGGTCTTCTCTGCTATACCTCATAGGAGCGATGTGACAAAATTTGACGTTCTCAAGGAAACTTTTGATCAAATCGTGAAGGACTTTGGCCGGATCGATGGCCTGTAAGTCCACGAGATAATAAAGTTTCCCTAAGCAGAGGATTGTCTAGGCTTACTTACACTTATCTAGAGTTACTGCTGCGGGCATCTGCCCAGATGAGCCATTCCTCGAGCGCTCGCCCGAGTCAGTTGCCCGATGCATGAATATAAACGTGCTTGGAACGTACTTTCCGGCACAGCTTGCGGCAGCACAAATGTTAAAGCAGGAGCCGACAGAATTTAACCGCGGAGGGGGCTCGATTGTGTTTATCGCCTCCATCGCCGCGTATGTGGCAAGCAAGGGCCAAACGACAAGTGACTACTGCGCCAGCAAGGGAGCCGTTGTCTCCTTGGCGAAGGCGTTGGGTGTTGAATTGGCTGCTAAGGGGATCCGAGTCAATAGTGTCTCACCAGGGTAAGTGTGCAAAAAGGAACTTGCAGAACAGATTGTTTGTTGGTGTTGGCCATTAGTTAACGTGAGTACCGACAGATACATGATGACCGACATGACACTGGATATATGCCATCGATATCCCTGGCTTGCTGACATCATGGTGAATGAGCCTCCCATGCGTCGAATGGGTGACCGGACGGATCTCAAGGCCCCAGTCGTATATCTCCTTTCGGATGCGAGCGCGTACCATACGTCGGATGACCTTCTGATTACCGGAGGTATACATGCTGGAAGATTACTCTAAAGTAGATACTAGGGTAACTAGGCTGTGGCATGATTTGACGGGGATCAGGGATCAGACTAAACGAAAGTGATTGAAAATGGAATGTGTTACATGTTTGTAGAATCGATGGTCCTTTGCAGAGTAACTTGGTAGGAACTACTTTGGTTACAATAAAAAGACTTATCTGTCGCACTTCCAACCCTTTTTCTATTCTGTAATGATTATTCAAATTATTGACAATTCCTAGGCTTTTTTTCTTTCTTTCTTTTTTTTTGGGTTTGTTTTTACTTGTTGAGCAGAAGACAAAATATGAGTTTGAGAGTATGTTGAGGAAGGGAACTACCTAACCACTACCTATCAACTCTACTCAATCAATCCATAACGTTTGGTCTTTGTGAGATATACAAAAATAACCTCCTCCTAATTAAACGATTCTGGTTCTTTCCTCCGCTCATAAGCACCTGCTTTTCTACCTTCAGTCTTAGTATGATGTTGACCTAATCCCAACTCCAGGGCTAGATTCGCAGTAAGAAGGGCAAATTTTTGAGAGATTTTGATGACTCCACCCTTTCAAAAAAAAAAAAAAAAAAAAAAAAAAAAAAAGAAAAAGAAAAAGAAAAATAAAAAGAAAAAGAAAAAGAAAAAGAAAAAGAAAAAGAAATGGAAATGGACAAGACAAAATCATAGGTTGACAATCTCACTAGCCAGCTTCTGACATCAGTAGCAATAGGACAGGACGTGTATTCCAAAAGGAGTCTGTCTCAACTTTTTTACTCGGGACTGCCATCCTGGTCCTTTAGTCGGGATTATGGTCCGAGAAGGTTCAACTGTCCCGTGGAATTCGCCCTGCTGGCTGTCCCACATCTCCGGAATTCTACCCCAGGTTCTCCAGATGGGGATCTCCATGGTACGTCCGGGGTAGTTTCCGCTATACGGTGCAGAAAAGTTTATTCCCTAAAGTGTCCCAAAAGCAGCCATAAATATGCCCTAACAACCCGAAATTTTGCATTTCCTATAGCATCAAGATCAATCCCACACTTGTTTTACAAAACTTGGTTAAATAGAGGATATATCTAGGTTGTCCCATCCTCGTTTCCTTACCCACAGTTCCTACATTGGCATTGACTTGGAGCACATAGATATGGACAAAGCTGATTCCCCGGACTGCCAACATGTTGAATTGCAATCCAATCCGGTCACGAAAGCCGTTCACTCAGAACGGCCTGTCTGGGAGCAACGACGAACTTATGGCAAACCAGGTATGTACAGTATTACTGTACGTTGGGAATAGCTCTCCGGATCTAATGATTATGGAAAAAGGCTTCAGAGGTCTCTTCACCAACAAGTATGTCAGTCTGTGTGCCATATTTGCCACCTTGGGCGGTGCTTTGTTTGGCTACGACCAGGGGGTTGTTTCTGTGACACTGGTCATGGAGCAGTTTTTACAACGCTTTCCCGAGGTGGCTGAGGGTGCGGCCGGCGCAGGGTTCAAGAAAGGATTGCTGACAGCCATGATCGAATTGGGTGCCTTTCTCGGAGCCATGAACCAAGGCTGGATCGCGGATAAGATCTCCCGCAAGTGGTCCATCATGGTGGCGGTTTGGATTTTTCTTTTTGGCTCCGCTCTTCAAACGGGTTCGATGACCTACCCGATGCTTGTCGGCGGCCGCTTCGTTGGCGGTATCGGGGTAGGCATGTTGGCCATGGTCGCGCCTCTTTACATCTCCGAGATTGCCCCTCCGGAGATCCGTGGGACGCTGCTCGTGCTGCAAGAGCTCTCCATCGTGACGGCCATTGTCGTGGCTTTCTATACTACCTACGGAACCCGGTACATTCCCAATGAATGGTCCTGGCGCCTTCCATTCCTCATTCAGGTAAGTGTATATATATCCCGGCTCCTTGATTTTTTTTTCTTACTACTCCAATCCAATGTTTACGGAATCTACAGATGGTCCCCGCGGTGCTCTTAGGCGCCGGAATACCCTTCCTTCCATATTCTCCACGCTGGCTGGTGGCCACAGGACGTGATGATGAGGCACTCCAATCGCTTTGCAAACTCCGCGGTCTTCCCCCTACCAACGAACTGGTATTGTGCGAGTGGTTCGAGATCCGGTCCGAGGTCGCCTATTGCAAGGAAGTCAGCGCTGAACGCCATCCGCATCTGCAGGATTCAAGCTATGCTAGCCGCATCAAACTTCATATCGTCGGCTACGCGGATTGCTTCCGAAAAGGGTGTTGGAAACGAACCCATGTTGGGATTGGGATTATGTTCTTTCAACGTATGCCCTCCGTGAACATGTTTGATGAATCCATTTCTCGCCCGTTTCTGGTGTTAAAATATCTCTAACTTTTTCTCGCCCGGGAACCTGAACAGAATTTGGTGGCGTGAACGCGCTCATTTACTACTCGCCTTCCCTATTTGCCACAATGGGCTTGAACTATCAAATGCAGTTAGACATGTCCGGGGTCCTCAATATCTGCCAGATGGTGGCGTGTTTCTGGTCATTGTGGGGGATGGACAAGTTCGGGCGTCGACCGCTGCTGCTTTCTGGAGCAGCTTGCATGGCCACGGCTCATTTCATCATCGCCGTGCTGGTGGGCAAGTTTCAAAACGGCTGGGCCACTCACACCACCGAGGCATGGACCTCGGTGGCTTTCTTATTTTTCTTCATGTTGACCTACGGTGCCACCTGGGGTCCAATCCCATGGGCCATGCCGTCAGAAATCTTCCCGGCGTCGCTGCGCGCGAAAGGAGTGGCCTATGCCACCATGTCGAACTGGTTCAACAACTTCATCATCGGCCTTGTTACTCCGCCGCTGGTTCAAAACACGGGTTTCGGGACGTATGTTTTCTTTTGTGTCTTCTGCCTTCTGGCCATAATCTGGGTTTGGTTTGTGGTCCCAGAAACCAATGGTCGCACCTTGGAACAAATGGATCATGTATTCCATGATAATACAGGAGAGGCAGAGCAAGCGCATCGTGCTCGTATTGAGGCGGAGATTGCAGCCCGTATTTGGGAGAACAGTGACTCCCCTCGTTCGAACGATGTTTAATCGTCATTGGCTGCTGAGGAATTGGTCGTCTGCTTTGTCCTGTAACAAATGAGTGAGCCTTGAGCAGACCTAGTGCCCTTCGTTGCTTGATCTGCGAATAATCAGGTGAAGCAGTGACTGAGGGATATCCAGGGGATCAAGGCAGGACATAAATGCCAGGTATTCAACCGCTGAAGAATCCCCTAGCTCCATCAACTGTAAGCGAGGACTCCCTACAAGTGAAAATCTACGAGCACCCAGTTGATTTTCCTTCTCAATTTGAGTGAGTGAGTAGGGATGCACACGAATAATGACTTTACGAATATTCCTAAGTCGAATACGAATAGTTAACTTAAATTGATCTCAGCTGCTTGCGTCTAAGCTATAGACTATAGTATGATATTGATAGGCCAGGACAGAGTCAGCGACACTACACCACGGCGCACGCACTGTAAACAGAGCCGCGTGTGGCAGCTCGGGAACAACCCTAATATATCCATATCCATTCAACTTGACTCCTCGGGAACCAACGAATTCGCCCCCACCATACCCCCAACTTATGTATATATATATATATATATACATAGATAAGCAAAAATAGACAAAAACATACAACAGTAGGGATTCGCTGGTGGTCACCCACCCAACTACTAACCTACCGGCGTGAGGCTTGAACGCGGTCAATAGGTCGGTGGGTGTCTGCCGGGTGAGCTAGAGGGTGATGCTGCTTTTGGTCGCGCGACGCCGGGTGAGCTTAGGTGAGTGCACAATACATAGGGTGAGCACGTCACCCACAATTACGCGGGGTCGCGCGAGCTCACCCAATAGCTTCTGTTGGGAACCACAGATCCCTCTCTTTGGTCTTTAATTGGTTGCATTTTATTCCCGCTAATGCATCTATAGCCTTGGCGAAGTACATAGCCACGATTATGACTTTCATCGGCTGCTACCTAAAATACCTGTTCTTGTGCCTGCTCCTGGGAGCCTGAGGCAGGCAATAAGGAGTATTATTTTTCGGGTTCACCAGTACCCCGATAGCCTTAGCAGAATGGCAGCATGTATACAAATATTCGACTGTAGAGAGTTTTCTACATTAGGGATTCCGCAGCACGAATAGGCACTTGCTCAGCCGTGCCTCCGGTACCTACTGATTCGAACCCCGACGATTCGCTTCCCCAGGCGGCGGCGGACCCTACCTTCCGTCCCCATCAGCGTCCGTTCATTCGTCCGTCCCCGTCCCCGCGTCCCCACCCACCCGGCTTTACTGCGGGGAAACATCTGGGGCTCCCGATCCGACCTGACTAGACCCAAGCGAGAGCGATGTGCTATGCAGCCCTATAATACTCTATGCTCAAGTGGACTCAGCCCTGAATCCAATTCTTCGCATCCTGATTCGTCCACCGTGCGTGCTCCCGCTCTTAGCGGGCGGTGGCCCGAGCCGGTCGCACCCCAATGGTAAATACCA
>JAPDKU010000122.1:0-54592 GCA_027569715.1 Hamigera avellanea
TACTTTTATTTATTAACACAAAAAAAAATATTAAAAAAAAAAAATAAATTCAGCAAAGAAGGAGGTGAAAAAAAAAAAAACACCAAAAAAAAAAAAAAAAAAAAAAAAAAAAAAAAAAAAAAACAAATCTCGACCCAAACATTTTCCGACCTGCCAGTCACATGGTAAGTAGTAAAAATAACGCCCTTTTCCTATCAAGCCCCGTTGGAAGCAAGTGAAATCAACTCGGAAATGAAAAAAAAAAAAAGAAGAGTCCATCCTGGGGTATAATGCGAAAATCGAACAGTTTCAAAAACAAAAACATGGCCCAGCTCGTGTGTGTTTTTGATGTGGCGTAATAAAAAAGAAAAAAGAACTCCCTGATAAGACGTTGGTTGACGTATGTATGCATGCATGCATGAAAGCCGGGACGGGACGGGACCGATCCCTTATGCTTTGGATGCATCAGCGATGATTTTGTAATTGCAGGCTTGAATGCTCTGCGGTCTTGCGCGTGGATAGACAGCCCCGATGATTTGGCCGTTGGGCCCGTATTGAGGGTAGATGCCGTCCGCTAGCTCGGCGAAATAAGTGTCGGGTCGGATGTCGGTGACTGTTTCGATGATGTCGACGCTCCACAGGCCGTAGCATCTTTTGTTGATGAGATGGAAGTAGGGATTGAGGTGTTGACATGGCGACTCGAGGTCGATGTAGCGGATGCGAATGGATTCCAGGGCGGGAAGATACTCGAGGGCACGAACGGCGCTGAGGATGAGGTTCTCGAACGCCACGATGAAATGCATGTTTGTAATGCCGGAGAGGCCTGGGTCGGTCCAATTTTCCCGACACACGGTGTTCACCGCCAGGTCCAACGACTTCAGCTTTGATTCGCCGCGGAGTTTCATGGCAGATGCTCGCGCGTTGTGGAAGAAGCAGGCACAGATTCGGCCCGTAAACGTGAGCGATTCGAGGTGTGGCAACACCTCCCCCATCGATCGACAGAGATGTGCCTCCTTGGGACCATCGCCAGACGGGTTGGACCTTTGACTCTCCTTGTGGCAGAAGCCCTCCAGGCTGATGCTCGCATGCGACAATAATGGTGGCGGGATCGTAAAGATTTTGGAAACGGTGTCGTACGCCTCTTTTGTTGGTTCGGCGTACGAGCAGTGCCATTCGCGCAGAGCCGGCAGGGCACGAGACATGTTGCACCAGTGCTGGATATCTCGCATGATGTTCCATGATCCACGCATGACGAAAGTCTGAACATTCGGCAGCAGTTTCAGCTGCCTCTCTCCATACAGTCCGGACGGATCGTTTTTGAATTGTCGGATCATGGGCGGGTTCTTGCAGTGTCCACCTTCGAGGGTAAGGACGCGTGCTTCGGAAAAGAAGGTGCTGACATGGCGGAATATCTCCTCCAAAGTGGCATTCTGGCTGGAATAGTAATAGCTGGCATTGCTGGTATTGTTCGCTTCGGCATCGTCTGCCATGGCGGCTTGCTGAGGAAACACTGGAACCAATCTCACATTGTGGTTGTTCTCAGGCGGTTGATGAGGAAGTATCGTCCTGTTGACGCGGGTTCCCCAGACTGGTACCCAAATCTCGATGTGACGGATGTAGGGGGCGAGATACGGACGTTCGCGAAACCATTCTGCAACCTTCGCCAATTCGTCGGTGGTACCTTTGACTTTGACTATGGAGACCAAAAGTTAGGGACGGTATTCATCAAAAAGCGAGAAGGAAGCAAACTAACTGTGTCTGTAAATGCGCTCCTGCACCAGCCGTCTCCAGACTGGCGAGATGAGCGCGAGATCTGAGAGTTCCTTGCGCCGTGGATGACGTAAAAGGTTGGTCCAATTGTGCACCGATGACCTGTCTATGTTGGCGGATGTAGATACTCGTTCTCCGAACAGATGGTCCAGAATGGCATCGTGGATTTCAATTGGGAGGCTTTCAAACCGAAGCTCCGGGGAATAATGTTTTTGTGCCTCATCCGAATTTGTCTGCTCTGTTGGATCCGTTGCATCCTCTGCATCCATTATCTCCTCTGAATTCGTAGACACATCCTCCATCTCCGTGTCAACCGGAGACTGGGACTCGAAAGGTGTTTCGGCTTGAGACTCCGTCTCGGAGTCAAGTTGTGTCGATACCGAGGCAGGTGTGCTTGAGGAACTGGGTTCATCATGACCTGGGATCGCGGCGCTGGTGCTACGACCCATCTTCAAGGGGATCACCGAGGAGGCGGGCGTTCTCGCCAACGAGTTGACGGAAACGGGACGGGGCGGGGGTACGGTCGAGATCATGAGGGGCGACGACGGGATTGACTGCAGTTCGGAGGGCATGGAGGCGATAACGCAATCGCTGGTCGACTTTTATAGGACGTCACCAGGACGGTAGGATCGGATTGGATGGGGATATGCTGGAGAGAGAATATCGTAGGAATAACTGTTTGGTGAGGAGTTCGTGGAGCGGGCAAGAACGGAGAAGCATACAGGGAGCGGAGAGGGAGGGGGGTTTAAGATAGGATCTGATCGAACCCGATAAGGAATTTCGAGGGACAGATCGGCTTAGCGTCAGCACCTGCCAGCGTGGTCCATGGCGGAGACAATGTTGCGTGTTCGTCTGTCTGTCGTGTGCCCCGAGAAAGAGGGGCCTCAACAGCGATCAGGCAGCGCAAATCAAATCGGGCAGCTCCAGAGACGAGATAAACTGTTTCGTCGACGGTCGGAGAGACTGGACGGGTGACAAGAAAGGGGGGAAAGGGAAAGAGAAAGGGAAACCAGACAGGGAGACAAGGGAGACGGGGGAGAATTGGGATGAAGAATGGGCTTGAGAAGGAGTAAAGAAATGTATGTTGACGGGAGAGTGAGGGAGGGAAAAAAGGATGCAGGGAGTGAGTAGTAATTGGTGAACTAATCCTTCAGCCCAGTGACCAGTCGGCGGTTGGTGTTGTGTTGGTGGGTTTTACATTATCGGAGAGACGGGGTTCACTGACGCAGTTGGAAACTTGGAACCTTCAGTTATCACTGGTCAGGAGGACAACTACGACAATAAATAAATATAAAGCTATATGAATCACCCCTAGCCAACAATTATGAAACAAATTCTTTTTATTACTAAAATAACTTTATACACCCGTGAAAAGGGCACACTTTCAGTCAGTCAATTCTAGGCCCACAATCTTGCAGTGCAATTTAACTAGTGAGTACTGAAGTTGGAGTGGATCTCTGTTAACTTGAAAGTTGATGGACTGCCTGTATCTCATTGATTTTTGTTATCTCTCATCCTTACTCTTGACTATGTGACACTGTGAATTTTACGGTCGCCTCACGCTCATGCTCACCGGGCTGAATCAGAGATTTACACCACGGCAGCAGCATGACACGTCGAATAGATTCAAATTCCAGGCAGGCTAAGGTCTTTATCGACGGCCTGATAAGCGTTAATCACCCAGCCAAAGTGGACTCTGTTGACCCGGCAGACCCGCATCGGTCCGTCTGGACTCGACGCTAAAGCATGATATTTTCATGGGAGTGTGGGGAATCTTCTTAGGGTTTGAATTTCAATAGGTATCAAGGGAAACAATATCCGAGGCATATATCCAGGATGGCTCTCATTTCTTACGTCGAAACCGGAATCGGAGTTCGTCCTCGCTGTCCGAATCTCGAACTTCTCGAACTCTCTTCTGGCTTCGAGACGACGGCGGTGGTGCCTCGCTCTCGGTTCGTGCAGACCGTTGTGATTGAGATACAGACAGTCCGGTATCCTCCCGGTTCACTGCGTGATCCCGATCTGTACTTGGAACGCTAGGCTCTGGGGTTTTGTGACTGCTGACCCAGTAGTGCTCACCGATACCGAAGTTCTTGCGGGTTACCTCCTCCAGAGGAACAATGACAGTTTGGACCCGGTGGCGGGGAAGATTGGATTCCCCTTTTCTTCGGAACTTCTTGAAGTTTTTGCGTCCGTTCCATCGCTCATCCCACCGACTGTTCTCAACAACATCAAGAGGTTGAGCAGGGGATTTTCTCACGGGTATTTCCATCTCTTCCACAATGGCGAGATTCTTCATCTGCTCGACATGCATGTCCTTGAGGGACGCTTGGAAGGATGCTTCTTCTTCCTGACGTCGTCGTCGTGCATCTTCTTCCGCCTCCCTGTGCTGTCGCGCCGCCTCTAGTACATCCAGCTTCTGACGTTTGGGCTTGCGTGGTGCCTCGAGTTCCGAATGGGCCGCAGGATAATCCTTCTGAATCTGCCTCATTTCGGCACGCCGACGCTTCATAGCTTTAGCGCCAGGTAAGAGGCTAGAGACCACGTCCTCCTCCTCCTCTTCCTCGTCTTCTACTGCTTGTGAGCGCTGCGTCGGTTGCTCTGGAAGAACATCCATATCCATTGCTGGCGGTGAATTATCATCTTCTTCCAGCGTGTGAGCCGGAATGGAACCCAGGTCGAAACCATCATCGAAGTTTTTGATTTTGCTTACGAAGGGGCGGACGCGTGGCCGCTTCGCTCGAGATTTAGGCGGCTCATCGGGTCCTTCTTCCCGTTCAGGTTGTGATGTTGGAGGAGGTTGAGAATCCATAATGGAGACTGGTGTCGGTGCAGGTTCCGAAAATGGTACACCGGAATCTTGACTCGGTTCCGGTGCTGTAGGGAGAGGGCGACAGAGTGGAGATGCATCATTGCCAAGGATTGCATCAAGGAATTCGCTTTGCTCTATGACTCGCTGATCAGTCATGAGCGCAACCTGGTTGCCCAACTCAATCGACCAGTCCTCATAGTGGCCCTTGGAGCGGAACCGAACAAGTACGACCCCTCCTGGTTCGTCTCTGTCGCTGCCCAGGCCCTTCTGGCCAGCCGCATTTCTCATAAACTGCACAATCTCCTCTGCAGTCGTAACCCCATCATTAATATGGTAGAAAAGGGCCTTTCCATGTCCATTATTTATGGGAGCTTGAAGGTTGTCAAACTGTGAAATGTCGCCGAAGACGAAAGTATATCCTTCGAAGACGTTGATCCTATCGGGATTCGGCGCAAAGGCCTCTGCAGGTCTTTTAACGGGCTCCTTGCCGGGCGGTGGAAGGTGCTTGGTCGGATCTGGCCAGGCGGAATCGAAGTCGGCTTCTAGGGGGGATAATGACTCGAGGTTTTCCAAATCACTCGGCGTTGCCGCATACACTAGAGCGTCAACGTACGAGTCCTGAACTATGTACTTTCCATTTACGAGCGCCTGTAGGCCCTTCGCGGTATTGCGTTTGCTCTGCACAACGTGTGTGGTCTTCTCAACGACGTAGGGAATGATGGTTTTGATATCGAGATCCTCGAGGCGAGAGCGGACGTGGATCAGAGGGTCCCTCGCTTTGAGTTCCTTGGATGAGAACGAAAAGCTGAGAACGGTAGGCTGCCACTTGATCCTGAGAAAAAGAGATAAATCAGCTTCATCTTGGGTCTTTGCGCTCTCCGGTACTCACCTCAGCGCATGCTGGTACCTCCCCAGCATGATGCTGTGCTCGTCGCCACTTAACTTCTTGCTTCCCCCCTTTATCTGGTCACCATCCACTATCGTGCCACATTTCGATCCATCGTCGCTCACGGTAATCTCTGATTTGGTATGAATATGAGACTGTATTCGGTCAGTGACTGACTGCAGTGGTAAGGTAGATTGGCAAGGTGCGCGTACTCCATCACCAGGTTTGACAGGGGACACCTCGATAATCATGTGCTTTCTCGAAATGGAGTTATGTTGGATCGCATGACGGACTATACCCGGATTTCAAAGTTAGAATCATCGCACTTCATCTGTAACAACTGACTGCTCACCTCCATCTTGTCGGATGCGACCGAACAGGTACTTCTTCCCCGGCCGCAGCCACACACGCTTTCCTTCGGAAGATGAGGTCAGTACATTTCAAATGAGCTCGGAATGAACGTTTCAGTACCTTGGAGGAAGTCACCTTCCGAGTCAAGGATCCACATGAGGGACAATGAGCTCAACACTGGGTGGTCGGAGATGTTGCTCGCAAGAAGAGGAGCTTTGATAAGACCACGTGAAACACGCGGATGCCCGCAACGCGTGCTCACGTGACCTCGTCGCTGCCTGCTTAGGAACTCATTTCGACTTTCGACCCAAAGTCTTTCTTTATCCGCAATCAATGAATTAAATCATGGAATCCAAGGGCGGTGGCCCTTTAGACAAGGAGCCAGCATCTGAGGACGCACATGTGTCGAATGAACATGATACCTTGAAGTATCAACTCCTGGGGCCCTCCTTGACCAAGGCTGGCCAGGATGCGGTGGATCAGCGGAAGGTGAGCATCGATATCAACTCCGATAAGTTGATAGATTACTGAGAGGCTCAGGTTTCTGAAATTATCTATAATGCCTCGAAAGGGTCCAAGTTCTTTAACCATGAAAAAGATCGAGATAAGATTCTCACCGCAAAGATTGAACGAATTCTAAAGGAAAAAGCACGTCTGGAGCAGCTGGATCTGACTCACGATCTGCGACGGGCTGATGAAGTTATTGCCGAGTTGGAACTTGGAAGGGATCTCTCGCAATATGTGGTCCATGTGGATTGCGACGCTTTCTACGCTGCCGTTGAGGAACTGGATCATCCAGAACTAAAGACTGTCCCTATGGCCGTGGGCAAAGGTGTGCTAACGACCTGTAATTATGAAGCTAGGAAATTTGGTTGCAGGAGTGGAATGGCGAGCTTCGTAGCCAAGAAGCTCTGCCCCCAGCTAATATGCCTGCCTCCAAACTTCGAAAAATACACCGCAAAGGCCAAGGAGATTCGCGCAATCTTCGCCGAGTATGATCCTCTCTTTGAGAGCGCTAGTGTTGACGAGGCGTATCTCAACATCACCCCTTATTGTGTCGAAAATGGAATGGATCCGGAAGAGGTCGTGCAGCGTATGCGCGCGCAAGTGTTGGAAACGACAAAGATTTCCGTTTCCGCAGGTATCGCGGCGAATGCAAAGCTGGCGAAAATCTCCTCGAATCGCAATAAACCAAACGGGCAATTTTGTGTTCCAAACGAAGGACAAGCAATTATGGAGTTCATGAGGGATCTTCCTGTCCGCAAAGTGAATGGTGTCGGGCGTGTTTTCGAGCGCGAACTTGATGCTATTGGCATCAAGACTTGCGGCGACATATATCCGCAACGGGCCTACCTGACGAAACTATTTGGAGAGAAGGCATTTCTATTTCTTATGCAGTGCTATCTCGGCTTAGGACGGACGAAGATTCAACCTGTCGAGAACTACGAACGAAAGAGCATTGGCACCGAAACGACATTCCACGAGATTGGAGATAAAGAGGAGCTCCGGGCCAAGCTGTGGTGGGCAGCACAGGAACTCGAGAAGGACATGGCTCGTACACAATTTAAAGGCCGCACTTTGGTTTTGAAGGTGAAACTTCACACCTTCGAAGTCTTAACCCGCCAAACGGCGCCACCGAGGGCCGTGTCACTAGCGAAAGATCTATACGGCTTTTCTCTCCCGATGCTGGCGAAACTAGAAAAGGAAATTCCCAATATGAAGCTTCGGCTTCTCGGCCTTCGTTGTACCAACTTGGTGAGCACGAAGAAGGTGGGGATTGACTTCTTCGGCGCAGCAGCAATAGCGGCTACCCAGGCGAAGCCTGCTTCGGAAGCTCTCTCTCATGTTAAGGACTCTGAAATCGGCGCCGAAGAAGCTTTTGAACAGGCAGCTCGCCAAGAGATGCAAGACGAGATGAACGAGCTGGAAAAACTGAGCCAAGAAGTTACCGACGCAGCAGAATCGAACTCTCCTCCGGAGCAAGGCTTCACCATCGATTTAGACACTCCCCATGTTTCCCAGGCGGAACCAGTCTATTGGGATTGTCCGATATGCTCGAGACCTCAGCCCGCCGACGACAGAAGTTTCAACGAGCATGTGGACTTTTGCCTTTCAAAACAAACTATCAAGGAAGCGGTGCAAGGTTCTGTGAAGGAAGTTCCTCAGGCACCACAGGTGCCAATGAAGTCACGAAAGAGAAAGACTGGGTCACCCTCATCTGCCGCGGCGACAGATCCCCGACAGAAGCGTCTCTTTTTCAGCTGACATTTAACACATTGAACTCGACCATCCAAGAAAGAAAGCAACGTGAGTGATCTTAGAACATCATATCATATCTTACGGGATCCTCAGTTACTACAGTGTGGGAAGTGAAAGTATATTTCGAATCATGCCGAGCTGTGCTGCAAACCAAATCCAAATCGCACCAAGCCGCAACATACATCCCTAACAAAAATCCCGAGGAAATCGAGGCCTTACGAAACCATCATCCATGGTTAGTTTTCGATGAGAAGGTCTGTTTTCACGAGGTTCGTGCAACTGGACCGGTCGTTCTTCAAAGAACGTGGCAGAACTCGGGTGATATAGTAGAACAAGAATTCTTGATGCCATATCTTAAGTATCAGTGATGACATTGAAACAGAGGCTTTCGTACCGTCTTGGGTATGGAATTGATATACATTCGGTCTACAAATGTTGATGTCGACAAGGTTTCAGCAAGTAGAAAAGATTACGGACTGAATTATAAGTGGCTATCACCAAAGTTGCATTATTACCTGCAAGGTGTAGTGTCAAAGGTATATTGAACGGTGGCGTCTATCCCCTGCTGTTTGTTTAACATAGTCACTTTTGAGTTTAGAGATGGATGTGCATTATCGCATGAGCCTTGCTTAGAGGGATCAATAGGATTCTACCCCAATTCCATGAAGATAGTTCAAATCCAATTAAACCGCACGTCACTGGGAATGCCTCAGTAGTTATAGTTAGAACTTAGATGAGACGAAAGTCACGAAAACGATGCGGTGAAGTCACCCGCCCACACTAAGCCGCTTTGGGCAGGGGATGTTTTGAGCGAGTTTGTTTCCCGCAAGACCAAACCAAAGTCAAAAGGGTCATTAAATTCTTCGCCGTCGCCAGTGCCATCCCCATTCCCCCCCTGTTCACTGCTCGTGTCTTCGGATTCGAATCCTACAGCTCCGGTCTCTCAGGAGCACATTCTCTGCTGGCTGGTGCCACCATGCTTGCAGATCATCGTGGAGTCTCGCAATGCCATAATTCGCACTCCTTTCCGCCCCTCGAATCCCGCAACTATGAACTCCGATAAACAAAACAATGGCCATCTCGCCAAACCCTTCACCCCGACGCTCAGCGCTGCCTTTCATCGCTCCAGCAAGAGTCCTTTGACTCCGAAACTCGCAAATCCAGGTGGCTACCATACTTCCAAGCGATATGCCTACTCCGAACACCCCTCTTCCACGCTCTCATCGCGAGATGACCTCCCCGCTACCCCCGGCCCGACATTTCTCAGCGCAAATGTCACCCCACGATCCGCTCCCCGGAATACTAGACGCGATGGGGCCCTGTCATCTCCAACAAATACCCCCTCGAGCAACCAGCCCTCGCCGCAGACACCATACTCACAACCGGTTGTGGCCCCTGGATCGAGAAATGGAGGATACCGAACGGAGCGCAGCCCAGCTCGATCAGCCGGCAAGCTGGAGCCACCGAGAACCACCAGAGCAAAGACGCTGACGACGGAAAATCCTCATTTACCTGCCTCTCCAAGACCCAATTCCGCATATGACATTTCACCGGGGCCACAGATGTTCTTCCACGCATCCGACGCACGGTCCTCTACTTCCTCCGATCAAGACACTCGACCCAAGCCACCGAGCAAACTGTCTCCGGCATCGACGTTTGTTTACGCCAATGGTGAACAAGAACGCAATTCATCTGCGGAGGAATCTACCCTACCGATCCCCCCGGTCAAACGGCGCTCGATAGGTATTTCTCGCCCCGTTGTCATTGGGAAGTCACAAACCGCTCCTTCGCCGCGGTTGAAGTCGCCCAAACTGACCGAATCGACCGCTCGCCTCTGCGATGAACTTCGCTCGCAGATTAGCTCGCATCCAGACGACGTATCTGAGCTAAGTTCACTACAGCAAGGTCCGCCGTTGCTGCATTCTGTTCCGGTAGTGCGACACGTAAAGTCCGCTAGTCTCGACTCTAACCAGCACAGCACTTCCCCCCGAGAAGGCCTACGACCCAGCCCTATCATTATATCTCCATTGCCTTCGTATGATGAGAATGGCTCTATTGGCTCAGAGCCAATCCCAGGACTGCGACCAAGGGTTTTTAGCAATGGCTCGACTGCTTCAGTGGATACACATACTTCTGTTTCCATGCTACAAAGCCCGGTGAGGACAGAAGGGCCTCGGCCACCAGCAAATGATCAAGCGCTTAATGCTCGCACCGAACGCAAGATCTTAGATTTGGAAATCAGTAATTCGTCGCTGCTGGCGATCAACCGCACTTTGGAGCGCGAAATGCGGAAGCAGAATGCTGAATTGCGACGGTATCGACGCCTGAGTCGGTCCGGCCGATTGTCGGTTGCTAACAATTCTATCCGGTCCTTCTCCGGGAATACTCTATCCACTACAAGTGAAGCGGACGAAGAGGCAGCGAGCGAGCATACCCCTTCCCGCTCCCCCGAGGAAATGTCTGATTTTAGTGATGAGGATTCTGTCGTGGACGAGGATGTTCTCAGCCCCGAGTCCCTTGCGGAACATGATGCACGCCACCGGGCTCACGATGAAAAGCGATTCAATATCGACATCTCCAAGCACCAGGAGCTCCTCGTTGACAGCCAGAAAATGAACCAAAGTCTGAAACGCTGTCTTGGGTGGACGGAGGAGCTGATCAAGGAAGCCAAGAAAGCGCTGGAGTATAGCGTGCACGTCAATGACATCGAACTTGGTGGGAGGGTGCTCGCTCCGGAAGAGCTGGGTGATATCGGAGAAAGTGCTCGAGGGCTCCTCAGTCCGTCAAACGAGCTCACAGCCATGTTCGATCCCATCGACATAGGCTCCACCGATACGGACACGGCTGATATCGGGTCTCCTGCCACCGACCCGGCCACTTAGATGGCATTTGTAATACTCTTTCTTTCTCTCGATTCCACTGCAAACATACGACAGGCAGGCCCAGTCTTTCATTCCCATTTCGTTTGTTCTTTTTCTTTCCATACCGCACATCCAAATACCCTTCAGTTCTTACGGATTCTATTCTCCTTTGTTTCTGTACCCTGATAAACCATGTCACGGCCGCTATAGGTGCATTAATATGGCGTACTGCGGAAGTCAGACGATTTCGTTCCATATGGCTGCCCACCCCTCTCTGGCGTTGGTGTTTGTTGGTCTTGGGATATGGAAGCCTTTTTTTCTTATTTCGTTGCTTTTGTGGACAACGGCTCTTGATCTTGCTCTGCGCCATATACAGCGATAGATATGCGGCCGATCCTCTTGTACTTGAGCAGGCATCTCTGGTCACATTGATAGATACCCGATGTGCGATAATATTTTTTTTTCTTTTTTGGGTTATTGTGCTCCTTCATCGGCGGCGTGCTGATGGAACCTTGTTTTTGTCAATAGATCCTCGTTCTAGGAAGCAATAGAAGATGTGAGTAGCCTCAGCCATCAGGCATCATCAGGCTTCTTTTATGGCGTCGCGCCTTCCCTAGCTAGACATGCTCCAGAAAAGGCAGGTACCTACCTAAGGTGAGTCTTCATCCTTCGTTGCCTTCTCTTCTTCTCTTCTTCGAAGACTGCTTTTCTTCCTTTTCTTCCGCACGCGACGCTTTCGATATGACTGCATTTCTACGCATATATACACAATTCCTTCCACTCATTCTGCAATAATGGTGCTATGGTTCTCTATCCCCAGATCCCCCAACAATGCCATCAAGTCTTGGGTTTCGACGAAGTCAGCACATGCCTGCTGGACATGCTATGCGCAGCCCATCCGCATTGTCCATGTAATTCGGACGCTAGACTTGCTTGTCAGTCCTGTTCCCAATCGCCTTCGAATGCCAAACTGCTGACTGACTCCATCCCTTCGCATTTCAGATGCCACGATCACTATTACAACACGATATCCTCAACTTCTCCGGGGCCTCTGCTTTCAATGCCATCGCTCTTTGTCCGACGTGCCACGAGAATTTCGCCAACTCGGCGAGTCCCGGTCTTATGATTGTGCCGTCCGACTTGGACTATTTCATCGCATTCGAGGAAAACAACTTCGTGTATAGGTGCGCGCTTGCCGAACAAGGCATTCCCAGCACCAGACTCTGCCCGACGGCGGCAATGTACCGCAGTCATCAGGCAAGTCAGCGCCTGATCCCTGCAGATGCGGAAGGGGGGTTATACCGTCGAATTATGATCAAGAATTATCTGCCCATTGCGGACTGGGACAAGCTCACTTGTCTGAAGACTTGGTATGGTTCTCCTATGGCTGCCATCCAACGTGCGATTATTGCACTCGGCAACGTACCGGTCCAATCCGCGGATGCGAAGCTCTACCATGATCTCATCACACTCCATCGGCTTTATCAGCGAGAGCCAGTTCTCCGGCGGATTGCCACGCCGACACTGGCTCGGTTCGAACGTACATTCGGGAGGAAGAGAAAAAGAGATGAGGAGGACAGGGCCGACGAGCGGGCGGTGGTAAGGCGGCCTCCCCCGTTCGATTTCTTGACGTACGTCGACCGAGAGCTGGAACAAGTCAACCGAGAGCTGGAACAACACGTCGAACAGGAGCAGGATCAACACGTCAAACAGGAGCAGGATCCAGATGTCAAACAGGAGCAGGAATGACCCACATATTTCCGGAATCCTTTAGTCTCTGATAATCGGGGTCCTGGTTTCTACGACTTCGAGATTTCCTCCCATTCCACCTTGTTGATCTCTCATCGCGCCTTCTTTGACAGAACAGATGCCATCTTACGGCGAGTGTGGTCCTCAGGGTCTAGTCAGGTTTTGGAATAGATGTGGGCATGTTTTGGTCTGGATAGAATATCTTTACAAATGAACGGAATTCATGACTGGGATAGACAGTCAAGGGTCTCTTCTCAGGACAAGGTTCTTCAGTTTGCGCATCTGACGGCATCGAATTGGTCTCTCATTACCAGATGTTCTATGGGAATCCACAATACTTCACCAACTCTCCAGCTATTACCTCCCCATTCAGCTATCCTATCAATATATCAGTCAAGCACCAATAAACGGTAACCCATTCGAATGACCACCCTACCGCTCATTTCCGGTGTTAATGTCTCCAATCCTCCACTTTAATATTGATAGACCCTATCTACCCAGTGGTACAGCACGACCAGCACTAAGCATATGTATATACCATTAGTTCCCTTCTCGAACCTCCCCTTCCACGTCCGAATTCAAGCGAAAACATACCCTCGGCGAACTCTCAACCGCAACCTGCATATATATATAGATATATATATACCCCGTTAGATTTCCACATGTAAATGATACCATTTATTTCCCGGGGAGACAACGTACGTATCCCGTCGGACATTCATTCCCCGTTTCGTAGCATCGCAAGAGGCAGATGCCCTGCGCGGTTGCTTGGGTGAGGAGGATGGATATGGCGGTTGTGGCGAGCAGGATGGGGATGTGCATTTTGAGGAATAGGAATGTTGGGATTGGGATTCGTTTTGAGGGTTGGATGGGATGGGATGAGATGGGATGTGATGAGATGGGATGGGATGGGATGAGATGAGGATTTGTAGAGGGGTGGGCTTTTTATGGTTTATCTGAAGCTTATAGATGATGATGGATGATGCATTGGTTGCGTAGTACATTCTCTCGTGGTTCTGCGGGATTCGAGTCTTTTAATTATATATATATGGAAAGGACAGCCAAGAGCACAACGCAGTAGTTGAGACGAATAAATACCTGTCTATGGCTGGATGGGAAGAAGAAGAAGAAGAAGAAGAAGAAGACTGCGATCTCTCAACATGTTGCTCTAAGAGTGCTCAGCAGAGAGTGACGCAGACTGCATCGGATAAAGTAATCCAGGTCGCAGGCTTTACGAAACAAGAGTCTTGAGTGAGGTTGTTGTCCATTGGAGGGTTGGAACATATATATATATATATATGATTCTGGATCTTTTACAGCATTCTCGATAACTCATCTCATGCAACTCCAGCGTCACCCCTTACTCAGGCTTCCCATCGCCAACCTGGCTACCAGTCGTGTAGTTCCCAAAGCAAGCATACTGGTACATGGCATCCTCCTTCAACTGGGGCACCGCGCTCAGGAAACCCTCTACACCGCAGAACCCATTCTGCGCCCCCTCGCAGCCAACCAACCCATCAAGCGGCACCGGCGCACCGTTCAGCACGAACCGGATATAATCCGTTGTTCCCGTGGTGGCGCTCAAGTCCGGGTTCTCGTACAGGACGGTGTCGAGTTCGTCGAACGAAGTCTCTGCAGGACACGTCCACACCTCCGAGATCAACCGTGCCCCGAACGGGGTCATCTCGTTCAGATGGAAGGCCCGCTTGGGAGCATGCTCTACTACATCCCCGGGAAGGCCGGTGGGTCCGTACTTGAAGTAATCCAGTCCCAATGCAGTCAGCACCGAGACGATGATGTCGTCGTGCGACATGTCCATGTAAAGCGGCTGGTGGAGCGGGAACTGGGCCAGGTTGTTGTCGTAGGTATAGTTGATGCTGGTGTCGCTGGAGTAGATCAGCTTCGCTTGCAGTCGGGCGGCGAGTTCCAGCACGTAGCCGATGCCTTGGGCGCGGCCGCTGGGCGAGCCGAGGCCGTAGTCGCCGTAGAATTGCAGGTCGATGTTGTACTCGAAGTCGCGCCATTCCTGTTCCGTGAAGAGGGAGCAGAAGGCCGAGGCGCCCAGGCTGGCGTATTCGTACGCGCAGAGGTTCTGCATGGCCAGGACGTCGCGAGAGGTGAGAGTGAAGTCCGTGGGCAGGAAGGCGGAGAGGCGGGAAATGGCGGATTTGGTGTACTTGTTGATGAAGGTCTCGGCGGATGCATCGCTGGTAGGGATGTTAGTTGATCCAGTTTCGAGAGAAGGAATGAGGCATCGCTTACCCTTCTCCCATGTCTCCGAAGCAGGAGTCGTAGGATGCCAGGGTGTTGTTGAAGGGGTCAACCTCGGGAATGATGACGAGGTCATACTGGTCGTACGAGCTGTTGGCACCGCTGTTGCCGAAGAAGCCACCTGAGCATTTATCAGGAATTTGCCCGCAGATAGATTAGATGCAAGAATCGGAGAGTGACTCACTCAACCACCAACGAGCACTCTCGAGAATTCTCGCTTGAGAGGTCGTTCTAAAGACGGGCTTTGGCCGGGCGGTTCCATTTGGAAACACGTTCAACGACTCATTCCAAGCAGCAACACTGTTTCCAGCGTGATACAGCGCACGTCCATACTTGGCCCAGGTGTTCGCACCGGATGTGGCCTCAGTCGCAGCGCCCTGGGCGAGAAGCGTATCTTCGCCCAGGAGGTACTCCCAATCACTCAAGAACGACAGAGGACCTTTACCCACAGTCGCATTGGGGTGCACCTTGGTGTAATTCACAATTTTGGCATGGAACTTCTCCATGCTTTCCCCGTCGAGTGAGTAGGGAGTCGGATACCGCTGGGCATGTCTGTGCAGGACATGCACCTGCGACAGCTCGCAGCCCTTAGGGATGCCTTTGGGGACATTGAAGCTGTCGGCGTCCTTGTAGGGGCTCAGGTTGCCCCAGCTGGTGGTGATGTCGAAGCCAGAGGCGTAAGTTGCGCCGGTGGGAGCAGAGACGCCAGCGGATGACGAGATGGAGGCGGCTGCTCTCGCTGTCGCTGCGTTGCCTGCCGCGAGGGTGAGGACAGTCAGCACCGCGGCGGAGGAATGAAGCAGTTCCTGCATCTTCGATTGATTGAATGCACGGTCTACTTGTAAGTGACACTTTTGGGAATCGATTTCGAGACCAATTGGCCGGGAAGATCGACCTTTTTCAAGCGTGGAAACGAGCGAAAGCTGCACAAGGCAACACTGGAAGCAAGGAACGTGGTACAAACCCCGGCGGTACGATTTTATTCCTGTCGGTTGGGATTTGTTGACAGCGGTTATCGGAGGATTTGCAAGCAAATTGCCGGATGGAGAATTAAGGTGCCATCGCGCTGTGGAGCTGCAAAAATGGCCTGTCAATCGAACCAGTCGGAGCTGTCAATCTCCCAAGTGTTGTGGAGACATGCAGAAGCCACCTGTGCTTGTTCATAACAAGCCGTTTATCAATTTGCGTGATAAATCTTGTTTTCCCCGGTGATAACGGTGATAGGTCATTGCTGAAAAGATGACCTCGAAGGACTAGCGTTAGGATTCAAGTTCTTGATGCTTCCGGCACTAATCCTACCCTCTCAGAGCGAATATTGAGCAGAAGCGTGCCAAATCTCTTGTCGGAGGTGGTTCGAGTATATCGATTTCCAGTTGGAGGCCACACAATTGTGCAGGCCAGTTTGACTCCTTGTGTTGGTAGCCAAAGAGTTCTCCGTAGACATTGCTATGCGGAGCGCCAGAGTTGCGAAGATCATGAGTATCAGACAGACCCTAGGCAATGATCTGTTGCTTCCGACCAGTTGCAGAGTTGGCTGTCCTTGCGCATTTTGGAGTCATATCGGTATTCTTTTCGCTGGTTCATTTGTCCATGGACTGTCCGAGTCTGTGAGCACGTGTTGGATTACCGCGACTATCAAATAGATATCCTCCGATAGTTGCGAGAAGCAGGAGAGTCGGGGCGATAAGGGCCTTGATCCATAGCTTTCTCTGGCTCCGTTGTCTGAATTCATTTTGAGGTGTTCTTCCTGATTGTCCAGCGGGTCTTCCGAGGGGTTCTGCGACGTCTGGTTCAATTTTGGTCAACAAAGCAGCGGATCCCAAGACGTTCATCTTATATCTTACCGGAGCACAAGACAGTTGGAGAAGAGGTAGATGGCTAGTCGTGAGAAAGGACCTTCGCCTGTTACGGGCGCTGATCGAAGCTGCCTTGTTGCCTGGGCTGCCCACGTGCCTTCCCTGTTCCTTCCAATTAGGTATTCAACGTTCTCCAGGCGTCTTGCGTCTTACTATTGACGACTTTCTAAGACCACTTGGAATGGCCATCCTTTCCATCATGGATTGCTCATAGGATGACTTCTCAAGTCCAGCTTTCGCATCGGCCGCACGGTATCGGGTTCCTGCAGTTAATCTTGCTTACTTCCGTCGGGATTACAATTGTCTTGCATTTAACCCGCTGATGAATAAATCTGAGAATGAGGAGGAAATACCGAGTCACGTTACTGAAGGCTCTGTTTTGGACACGGTTGAGTCTCTTGCTTTCAATTTTCACTGCCCCATCTGCTCATAGCACGTGGTCCTCCCGCACGTTTGGGATGATGTGATGGTGGAAGTGCAAAACACGCATAATCCACCCATTTAGGATGGCCGGAACGTTCCGAGCCATATTGTTGATCTCAGCCTCGCGCCCCTTTTCTTATCTTATGTCGTTCGTATTTTAGCCCCCGAGCCTTGTCTGCAGGCCCCATGTCCCATGATTCATGGCGGGTTTCCTTCTTGTTGTGTGTCGCGACCTAACTAAGATACTAATGCCAACATTGTCAGAAAGATTGGAAGTTCCAAAGGGCTAAAATTTGGCAAGGATACTGGGACTAATCGGGAAGTCATAAGCATCGATTCGTCTACCAGCTGCAGTCAACCTCGTCGGAACACGAGAACGTCGCTTACTTTGGACGAAATTGTGATGGGGTGATACCATCGCTCGGACCAAGTGCAGGTAAGGCTGGAATAGCTGGGATTGTGGCGTTTTCAGCCCAATGGTTGCTCATCAACCGAGCTCGGCTTTAACCCTCATTTCGACATGGGTAGTAGGTAGCGCCGTGATATATACTTCGGCCGGTCTGGATGTGCTGGACAATACGAAGGAAAACGACATGTCAAATCAGAAGACGAAAAGAGAGTCAACGAGCGATTAGGCGCTGGAATTCGACCCTGGTGCTAACATACATAGAGGACATGTCCCTTTTTGTTGGATACGGTTTTACCTCTCCTTTTCTCTCTCTTCAAAACACCATTCATGCGTTTTGGTTGAGAGGGACTACAACAACACTATTCCCAACATGTTCCCTCTCCATATCGCCCTATACTCGCTCCTGGGCACCGCTCTGACGTTCTCAATCGTCGAACTCGGCCTGACCGCATACGTCGCATCCTACTACACCGGAAGCCGCGACGAGCTCTACTACAGCGCCTACTATGGCTACACATACCGGACCGTATCGGCAAATGCACCACCCATCGTGATTTTCCTTCTTTTCACAGCCATCTGGTCCGTCCTCGCATGTAGCTTAGCATTTTTCCTTCCGTGGTTTTACGCGCGTAAAGCCACTGGGGTTTCTGTCAACAGATGGATCGCTGGCGCGTTGGTAGCCATCTACTTCGTCACTATGGTCTTCTGGCTGGCTTCGTTTGCGGACCTTGCGAATCGACTGAGCGCTGGCTACGGTGCTTCTGACTATATCGCTGCGATTATCGCTTTCTCTGTGTTGCTTTGGTATGTTGCTCCGATTTACTCCCCTTTGATACTTGTTGGAGAGGATAGCTAACGAGAGGAATGTTCAATCAGGCTTCTCTTCCTCGCCCTCTTCATCCTCACCATCATCGCCATCTGCGGTGTCTTGAAGTCCGACTGGCCTGGCTACATGTCTGTCAAGAATACACAGAGAACCGCTCCCGCGCATTCAGCCCCTCCTACGCAAACCGATAGCACTGCTGGTAGTGCGATGCCTGGTAGTATCCCGAACATGTCGTACAGTGGTTCACATACAGCGCCCGAGTACAATCCTTACCCGGTGGAGGGAGGACATTATGTCAACGGTCACGAGAGTGTGCATTATAGTAATCCTCCTTATAGTGCGTCGGCTACACCTGTTCCGCAGCAGTCGGAACTCAGCGGAGAGAATGTCAAGCATGCATGATTTGTACTTGCTGGATCTTCTAAAATGAGACGAGAGCTTGGAGATTGAGGATCATCGAGAATGGCAATTGAACGGGACTGTGTCGTCATGTGAGTGGGATGGATAAGGACTTGGAAGGACAGAAGGACAGTGGGTTGGATACCAACGAATTAATACCCGTAATCTTTTGCATATAATGTGATAAGATAATTCCTTGGATGTGTTGAAGCGTGTACAGTGTACTCCGTACCTAATGGTAGTAGACTCGTAGTGTCTTTGGTACAGCACACATGATTACCCCACAAGGCTTCCGCCTGATAATTCGGGCAGCCAACTCTCCACACGCTCTAAATAGAAGTGCCGGTCCCACGGGTCTAGAACTGCCAACTTCCAAAACAACGGAAACTCTCCCTCGGAAGATTCCCAAGATTCCCAACTCCTCCCTCAGCAACTGATCAATTGACCCTTCACCTCGGCAAATCATTACAATTCTTCCTTTTCCAAGATCCTTTCTCATGAGTACCACCAATTAGTCGCTGCCTGCCATGCTCTCCGATCTCCCCCCCGATATCCTCTTTCTCCTCGTCGGCCACCTCAGTGAAACATCCGATCGGCGCAATTTCATCTACACTTGTCGTCGATTCTACGAATTGTTACTACCGAAATTATACTACAAAGCCGCTCCCGGCCGACTCTCGAGGGCGCAGCAAGACCAAAACACCGACCAGTCGCCTTTACGCTGCGGATGTAGAGGGCTCCGCTCATTCATCCAAGCCATACTCCGCCGACCGGACCTGGCTCGTGCGGTCCGTCACTTGCAGCTCGACTACTGCGAGAAACATTCCCTTCACCCGTCAGCGACGCGGAACCCCGAACATAATCCCACGCTAGTGTTACAGGAAGCAGTGGCAGCCGATAGCCACTCCGAGGAAGAACAGGAGACATGGGAGAGCGATCTGGCCTTTCAACGCCAGGATGCATGGGTGGCTCTGTTGTTGCCGCGATTGAGCAATCTTCGATCGTTAAAATGGCATTTCGCGGTATCGACGGGCACCTATTTCTTGACGATGATCGAGCGAGCGAAGCAGGGCGCCAAGCCGTTCGATAAGGAGCCTGCATTCCGCTACCTGGAGGAGGTCGTGGTGACATCCCATCGCGCCATCGAGGGCGACGACGGGCCTCTCGGCTGGGTTCTTCCCGATATCCCACGCTGGGTGTTGACGCCGTTTTTCACGCTCCCGAGTGTGCGCCGACTCGCGGTTCTCGGGGGCGTTCTGCCCGTGGACAAATCCAACGGTGACGTGAGCGATCGCCGTCTTGCCTTTCGCGCCCCTCCCGAGCGTTCGTCGTCCATCACGGAGCTGGAGTTGATGGATGGTGTCTTGCTTCCCGGCGCGTTCAGCCTCATCAAATACTGCAAGGAACTTCGGTCGTTCAAATACACCCAAGGCAGTGGGAAGAAACGCAAGGTTCCGACCATCATCAGTTTCCAGCAGCTGCATCACCACCTGAGCTTCGATCCGATTGTCTTCTGGGGTTCGCTTGCGCTGGCCAAGGACTCGCTCGAAGACCTCTGGCTGGAGGTGCACCATGGCGTATTGGAAGAAGACGGACACGGACACCCGGCGGGAGGAGTGGAAGGAGGATCGGGATGGCCCCGGATCGGCAACTTGAGACACTTTCCCAGGCTGCGAACGCTGCGCATCGATCCGGTTCCCCCGACGCACCACTTTGAGAACGAGGCGGACCGGTCCCGTACGTTTCCGGCGTTGGAGGCGTTTCTCCCGTCCTCCATGGAGAGCCTGACGGTGGGATGTGACAGGAACGAGCTGGGCTGGTTCGCGGATCAATTGTCCCGGGTGTTTCCGGCCGCGGAGCTTCCGAATATGAAGACGATTGAGCTGGAGGCAGATTACTTCCACGTGAGAGAGGAGCGGATGCAGAGCCGTTTGATGTCGGCGCGCGCAAGGTGTGCAGAGGCCCAGGTGGAGTTTGAGGTTCGCTGCAAGTTTCTAGGTGAATGGGTCCCCTCGTTCACGGGGACACATGTGCTGGATGGAATTCAGCATCATGTAGCCACGTGAGACGAGGACAAAAAAAGTCTATATATGTAAGGAAAAGAGATGAGAGGAGAGGACGGAAGGGATACGGGGCAAAATGGTGAACTTGGACACCAACACTAATCTATCATGGTCGTCTAATTAGGCGGTAAGCTCGTGAATGTAGGTGAGGTGCAAGCGTCTACCGCTTAGGTACTGATGTAACGTGACTCGCTCAAACAGTTGCGATGGAAAGGAGAGGGAAAGATGGAACATCTGTCGAAAGAAAAAAAAAAAAAAAAAAGAACACGACCGACCCAAACTGCGATGGGTATGCGCTGCAAAACCATGGAAGAAGAGAACAATTCAAACAGCGAAGAAAGGGTTATTTATGCCGAGCTGGGTTCCTCAGAGTGCTCGTGCTTGGACTTTTCCTTCTTTTTCTTCTTCTCCTTCTCGTCCTTGCCCTTCTTCGACATGGCTTCGGCCATGAGCTGCTCGAAGGCCATATAGTCGCCCTCTTCTTCGGCGTCTCGTTCAGCCTGTTGACATGGTCAGCGGCCAATCTTCAAGGAAACGTCTAGCCTAGCCTGGAAAATATATATTTATCACATACCTTGGAATAGATGTTACCCGCAAGGACCAAGGCGTGAGCACGCTCAATGCGCTTCTCCAACTTGATGCGCTTGTCGCCCAGAACTTGGTCGCAAACGTCGCGCAGCACGCTCTGGATCTCGAACTTGCTACCACGCCATGCGGCAGCCAGGATCTTGCCAGTAACCTTCTTCTCATACTCGGCCTTCTTCTCATCGGTCCAGTCCTCTCCGCCACGCTCTTCCAACTTGGCCATCTCCTCCATGGTCATCTGCGCGTCGATGGCCGTGGAGATGGTCGTCCATGTCTCCTTGGCCAACGTGCCCTTGTCCTTCAGGCGAGAAAAGAAACCGGAAATACCAAGGAACTTCTGCGACTTGAGGAACGAGGTGGCTTTCTGCGTGTACGTGGCACCGATGGCGTGAAGGATCTCCAGACCGAACGACTCCATCTTCAGGTTCTCGACTTCGAGGCGGATCTTCTCTTCGAAGGCTCGGGTGACGTCGGGGCCCTTGTCGGTCTCGGTCCAGACGCTGATGCGATCCACGAGCTTGCGAGCAAGGGTGTCCACGCGTTCTTCGCGCGCCTTCTTGCGCTCCAGCTCGTAGGCGGCCAACCGCTCCTGCTGCTCCCGCGACAATCCCTTCTTCTTCTCCTTCTTGCGCAACTCCTTCTCCTCGGCGGTCAGACCAGCTGCGTCCATCCGGGCTTCCTCCTCCGACTTGTCCATGATTGCCTGCTGGCCTAGGTATCGTCGGGGCGTGCTCGTGCCGGAACTGGGGCCCGAGGTCGTTTCGGCCGAGGGAGGGACCTTGGTTTCGGCGGTTTCGGCGGTCGCGGCGGTCGCGGCGGTCGCCCGGCTCTCCGCTGCTGCTGCCGCCTCTCCATGCGCAGCAGCAGCGGCCTTTGTCTCCTCGTCATGGATGTTGAGCTTCTCCTCCGCGGACTGTGCCAGCTCTTCCTCTTCCATCTGCTGCATGGTGATGTCCATCGTCGCGGTCAAATCCTTCATGAGCGAAATCTCTCCGATGAGGTCGACGAAGGCGCTACCACCGAAAATCATACTGAAGAACTCCGAGGGGTCCTCTGTAGCAGTTGTCAGCGACCATCGCTTCAAAAAAATAGATCACAGAGAACTAACCGAAACCACCACCGGGAACTGCATCCTCCTTGCCGAACTTATCGTACCGCTTTCGTAGCTCTTCATTGCTGAGAACTTGGTAGGCTTCGCCGATCTGTACCAGGTGGGAGTTAAGTTAGTTTATTTTTCATCGCCTTCTGCGGGTAGTGAGATATCGGATGCCGCGACGGCGAACAAAAAGGGGACGGGGACATAGGAGGTGTTGTTCCGGAACATACGGCCTGGAATCTTGCATGCGCAGTCTCGTCACCAGGGTTCTTGTCTATTCAGAAAGTAAAGTCAGAGATGCTTTAGAAAAGAATGGAGAAGCGGAGTGTCATACCAGGGTGAGTGACAATAGCGAGCTTGCGATAGGCCTTCTTGATCTCGAGTTCGGTGGCCGTGGGCGGGACACCCAAGGCGTCGTAATAGGTGGTGTCGGCGACCATGGCGGATGGTAGGGGATCCTAGAATAATCAAAAAAAAATAATAACAAAACAAAAACAAAATATCCAGCCTGATCGGGCGCGCGATTAATAAATAAAATTTCAAAGGGAAGAGTGACCTAATCCAAGTCTTGTCTCTCCGGGCGGGTGGAGGGGAATGGAAAAGGTTCAATAATTTTCTGCCTGGTGAACTGAAAACTGATGATAGCAAATTCCCTTTCCTTTCATCATGTCATGGCGGGGAGGTATTATGGTAATCCTCGGTGTCACGCCCTCCGGTATTGAATGTAATGTCCGGTCACAGAGCCCCAAGGAGTGGAGTTAAGTTGACCGGTTCTCCGCATAAAAACAGCGTACTGCAGCAGTATTATATATGTACCGTCTGTACCGCCCGGTATCGAGAGATCGAATTCGAGCTGCCACGCGGTGGGAAAGAAAGCGTCGCTCCGACTCGTGATCCGAGGTTTTTCTCACCAGTCGCTTTGCGTTGCTGTTCCCCTGGCTAGTCAGTCTTTCTCTTTCACTTTCACTTTGGCGCTGGCCCTGGCTTTCTGTCACTTTGTCAACTGTCCAGCTACCTAAAATACGCCCCTAATTTAATTAGGTGTTCGGGACCTGTGGGCTCCGCAATAAACGCCTCCCCTTTTCATCTCCTCGTCAATTCTTCCTCACCCTCCACACTCTTCTACTCTTCCCTTCCCTTTTCTTCTTCTCGACCTTGGGGGACAATTATTTTCCGTGGTGTCCAGTAATTGCCGCTCCCCAGTGGTCTTTTTCCTTCTTCTCCTTCCCCCACATTTCCTCTTTGTAACTCGGTTTAGAACCTCTTCCCCAGACTTGCCATCCGCCGCCATGGGCCTCGCAACGAACGCCATCTACTATGCCTTTCACCCCTCGGAATTGAGGTCGATTATCCAATGGTTGGTTAGAGCCTGACACTTTTTTACATTGGCAAACGCTGGAATCTGTACATCAAAGAAGCTTACCGACGTGCGTTCGTCTCTCGCGATAGGAAAGTCTGGCATAACCCGGTTCACGAACGCGACGAGTCGAAAGAGACACCAACGCAGAAGGAATGCTTCAGGTTCCTCGACAAGACCAGCCGAAGCTTCAGCGCCGTCATCAAGGAGCTCCACCCCGAATTGCTACTTCCCGTGTGCGTTTTCTACCTGGTGCTCCGTGGCCTGGACACCATTGAGGATGATACGTCGATTCCGCTCGAGACCAAGGAGCCGTTGCTCCGCAATTTCAAGGATTTCCTCGAGCAGGATGGCTGGACTTTCGACGGCAACCGACCGGAGGAGAAGGACCGTGAACTGCTGGTTCAGTTCCACAACGTCATCACCGAGTTCAAGAACATGAAGCCCGCCTACCAAGCCATTATCAAGGACATCACCGACAAGATGGGGAACGGCATGGCGGACTACGCCCGCAAGGCGGCTTTCGAGGATGCAAGCGTCAAGACGGTGGAGGAATACGACTTGTACTGCTACTACGTCGCTGGTCTGGTCGGTGAAGGTTTGACTCGCCTCTTCGTCGAGGCCGAGTTCGGTAACCCTGCATTGTTGAAGCGCTCTCGCCTGCACAAGTCCATGGGTCTCTTCTTGCAGAAGACCAATATCATCCGTGATATCAAGGAGGATGAAGACGACGGTCGCCGCTTCTGGCCCAAGGAGATCTGGTCCAAGCACGTCGACAACTTCGAGGATCTGTTCAAGCCCGAAAACCGCGAGGCTGCTTTGAACTGCGGCTCCGAGATGGTGTTGAACGCCTTGGAGCACGTCGAGGAATGCATGTTCTATCTGGCCGGCTTGCGCGAGCAGAGTGTGTTCAACTTCTGCTGTATCCCCCAGACCATGGCCATTGCCACGCTGGAGCTCTGCTTCCGCAACCCTGCCATCTTCGAGCGCAACATCAAGATCACCAAGGGTGACGCTTGCCACTTGATGACCCAATCGACCCAGAACTTGCGCGTTGCCTGCGATGTCTTCCGCAGCTACGCCCGCAAGATCCACAAGAAGAACACCCCCAAGGACCCTAATTTCCTGAAGATCAGCCTTGTCTGCGGACGGGTAAGACACAACCCTGAGAAAATTATTGCCCATGCCCATGCTCCAGTACTCGTCTAACTGTTGTGCAGATCGAGAAGTTCATCGAGACCATCTTCCCGTCCCAGACTGCCGAAGACGCCAAGCGCCGCGTGGAGGGTCAAGCACCGGTGCCTGCTGATCCAGCCAAGGCCGAGGCGGACGCCGAGGCTCGCAAGGATATCTATTTCATGATGGGTCTCATGGTCGTTATTTTGATTATCATTTCCACCACGATGGTATGTCTTTTGTTGCCGTCTTGCTTCCGAAGGGATGGAACGAGACGAACCCATGCTAATTAATGGCGCCTCTACTAGATTTTCGCTGCCTGGCTTTTGGGCGCCCGCTTCGATCTCGCCTGGGAAGAGATCAAGAAGGGAAACTTGAAACCCCCGCAGAAGATCGAACACGGGGAGCTATAGGGTTTTTTTGCACGTATACGGCGTTACGAACTAATATCATATCACCTGTTTAATTACTAGTACATGCCCCGGTTGCCTGGCCCTGCAGATGGCTCATGTTTCCATATATGGTTTCGCAGATATGTATTCCTAATAATACGATTTTGACACGGCGAACCGAACCCTCCAGTGGTGGCCAGCATGCAATGCAAGTAAATCAACAACTTTTTTATCCAAAGGGGCACTGCCACAGGGTTGTAAGTTACCAGGAGCACTCTTGTATATTCGCTCAACGATAACTACTGTGGAGTCTGGACATATCATTGGATATCTGCTTATCGAGACCGATCCGAAAGCGGTTTAGTACAAGACGGAACAACAGACGAATCACGAGGCGGATGATTCTCACGCCGACACTGATTTCAATTCTCTTCTTTCTGCGTCTCTTCTGTATATAACTAGTAGTGGCAGCAACTCTGTTTAGTTCACCTGCTCGGATTTATGCGAGGACCGAGACCAACTCGATTCACGTCGGTTCTCCGTGGCTGTCGTGGTCGTCCTTTATCGGTACGGTTTTCTGGGTCTGGTCCTGGTCCGTTGAACTTCCGGTTCTCGTCTACAGCAGCCATGGGTAAGGACTCTAAGGAGTCTAAGGATAAGGCCACCCCGGGCGATGGGGAGACACTGCCCAAGTTATCCCCTGCTGAATTCCGAGTGTACAATCGGATGGCGGAGCATATGGAGCAGTTTGTAAGTGACGTCTAGTCTATCCGTAGGAGCTGTTAACAACTGACACCATCCCCAGCACAACCACTTCCGCCTAACCTGGCACCAACTCCAAGACGCCTGCGCCGGCAGCGGCAAACGCTCCGCCGGTCTCTCGCCGCGTCAGCTCATCATGACGGGGCTTGGCTTCTGCGCGCAATTGGAAATGCACCACTCCATCGAGGAGCAGCACATCTTCCCCGTCCTGGCCAAGAAGATGCCCGAGTTCCGCGAGAAGGTGACGTTGTTGCAGCAGCATAGACAGATCCACAAGGGTTTGGAGAAGTTGGAGGCGTATCTCAATGCCTGTCGCGCGGGCGAGTGTGATCTTCAACGCGAGGAGATCAAGAAGCTGATGGATGCGTTTGGGGAGGTGTTGTGGGCGCATTTGGATGACGAGGTGCGTGCCTTGAGGGCGGATAATATGAGGATGTATTGGACGTTGGAGGAGATGAGGCGGTTGCCTATGTAACGACTTCCATCGTTATATTTCGCCACATCCCGGTTTTATCTGTGAATGAATGTCCCTCCTGGCGTTAGCTCAGACGCCCATGACAAAAGGACAAAGGGCAGTGACGTGATACCTTTTTAAATCCATGACTTTCATTCTCTATTTCAGTCTTCCAGTGATATTGGTTCCGCCTTTGTATCGCGGACAGACCGGGTCGAGTGGGCGAACGGCGCATCATTCCGATCGCAGGGGATACCATTGTCGCTTGGGCTGTGTTTTCCGTTTTCAGACATCGCACGAGTTGACTGCATCGTCTTGACGCTTTCGGCATGCAAGAGCCTTCGGGGTTTCTCGACCTCTGACCTCTACTCTACATCGCGCTATCTGATATGTCTTCGACACAATCCGATTGTTGGACGGATGTCACAGCACCCGATGATCCGCTCGAATTCAGCTTGACTTTGTCATTGCTTTCTTCAATCGAGAACGGTGTTGCGTTTGGAGGAGCTGACCAACAGGTAGATTTGGATGGAAAGAGCTGCAATTGACACTGGCATTCCTTCGGAATGAAATGACGGGCCACGTACGCACATTCCAATGCTCTACCTACCTTCCAGCTGGCTCTCGACCAATCAACAGCACTGCATCGAGTAATTCTCGAATCAGGACTGTCGATCCCCCTTCATCTCCGTCTGCTTGTCAGATGCTACTGCACGGGTCAAGCTTTTCTCTGTCTTGGCCTCGAGCAGTCCGTCTCCACGCGATCACCTGCAATAGTCAACCACCTTGACGCAACGGTCTAGATCTTCGCAAAAGCCTATATGACGCGGCAAGGATGAAGAGGCCAGTCTCGACATTTCCTGATTCGGATCGTGACGATGGCACGCGCCCATCTGCCGGATGCAATCACGCACAGTGGACAAGCATAAATTGCAGACCGGACCCGTCGACATCAGAATACTCGGCATCTGGCATCTCTCGCGCGTCTCAACCCTCACCCCAGATTTCGCCATTGCTTGTCCCCTAGGTTGCCTGTCTGCCCACCATGCGGTTCTCTGCCATTGCCCTCGCTTCTGCCCTGCTGGCAGGCAATGCGCTCGCTGCTCCACGCAGCTCTCTGAACGAGCGCATCCGAGCTCGCGCCGCAGCACGCGAGAACCGCTCGTCGCACCCCATCGAGAAGATCAGCGACCGCAACCTCCTCGAGGCAGCCGGAAATGCATCATCCCATGTGGAATACAGCTCCAACTGGGCCGGCGCCGTGAGGGAGAGCCCACCCCCCTCGGCGTCTGCGACATATACGGCGGTGACGGCGACCTTCACCGTCCCCGAACCCACCGCCACTGCCACTGCCACTGGCGGCTCGGGAAACACGTACCAAGCCGCCTCGGCCTGGGTGGGCATCGACGGCGACACGTACGCCAACGCCATCCTGCAGACGGGCGTCGACTTTTACGTCTACGACGGCGTCCCGTACTACGACGCCTGGTACGAATGGTACCCTGACTACGCCTACGACTTCAGTGACATCGACGTCAAGGCCGGCGACGAGATCGTCGCCTCGGTCGAGTCGACCTCGCACAGCGAGGGCGTGGCCGTCATCGAGAACAAGACCTCGGGCAAGAGCGCCACCAAGACGCTGACGGCGGTCGCGGCGACGGCCACGCTGGGCGGCCAGAACGCGGAATGGATCGTCGAGGACTTCGAGTCGGATGGCGAGCAGGTGGCGTTCGTGAACTTCGGCAGCGTCACGTTCACGGGAGCGTCGGCGCACGCGGGCGGGTCGACGTATGGCGTGGAGGATGCGAGTCTCGTGGAGATCAGGCAGAACGACAAGGTCCTCACCGAGGTGACGGCTGTGAGTGATTCGGAGTTGCTGGTGGAGTATTCTGGTTGACGGTATATATGGAATCATCTGACCGTGCGAGGTGTCGGTATACATATGGGTGGAGAAGCGGGTGAAGCAATTTAGGTACATGTCGTGCGATCGAGGATGTCTACACTTTAACCTGTAGTTGTGCATTCGTAGGGGACCAAGTCAACCACCAACTGGACAATCGAGAAATCCACAGTGTTCCGTGGTTCTGCCTTAGGCCCGCCCCGTCCCGCGGTTCCTTCCCCGGATTATAGGTACTTACCACTCCGTACTTACTCTTCTCTCCCATCTAGAATCATTCATTCCTCATCCTCGCCTGCTGGTGGAATTGAGAATCATTCATTCCTCAACCTGCCTCTGATTACTCAAACATCAGTCAGGACTCAGATCAGAATGACAATGACCCCGCTCAACCAGACGATGCACGTCCTCCTGGCGGAAGACAAGTACGTCATCTCATCTTTCATCTTTCCATTATTGTGATTATTCTACGATGACAGGTTAATAAGTATGTAATAATAGCTACGTCACCCAAAAACTCGGCACGCGCATCCTCGAGAAACTCTCCTGCACCGTCTCCATCGCCGCCGACGGCCAACAGGCCTTGAATTACCTGGCGAATCCCACTGAGCCGCGCCCGGATGTTATTCTCATGGATGTAGGCACCTTTCTCTTTCGAATATATATACATATATATATGTGTGTGTGTGTGCGTATGTATTAATAAGGAATAAATAGGTCTCCATGCCCCTCCTCGACGGCATCCACACCACGCGCATCCTGCGCACCCAGCCCCCCTTCGCCACCGACCCGATCCTGCGCTCCACCCCCGTCGTCGCGCTGTACGCCGGTTCCTCCCTGGGCGAGCGCCAGTGGCAGCAGTACCGGCTGGCCGGGTTCGACGACGCCCTCGCCAAGCCGCTCCGGGTTAGTAACCTAAGGAAACTGCTGCTGCAGTGGTCGGTCAGGAGGGTTGTGCAGGGTCCCACGGGGGGTTTGGCTTTCCATCGAGCCCCGGTGTGGGGGCCCATGCCGTTGCGGAGGTATCAGGGGCCGAGGTCGTTGCTTTAGTCTATTCGATTCTTTGATGATTATAGAAGCTAGTTGCAGCACGGCTATGATGAATGATAATTATGATCGCATCCACGATGCCCACTCAACAGACATGACATATATATAAGCCTAGACCAAGTGTACCAATGGTTTACTTCCCCTTGCACTCGCTCTCCCGCGTCGCCAGCGCCTCCTCCAGCGCCGACGCGGCGCAGATGCTCTTGATGCAGTCGGTGGTCTCGGCCTTGAAGCTGTCCGAGTGGCAGATGCACGCCAGGTTGGTCGCGTCGGTGCATTCGGTGTACTGAAGGGCTTGGTTCATGCAGGACCACTGAATTATCATGGTTGGTTAGGTTAGCATGGGACTTTTGTTTTTGTTTCCTGGGGACGAGACTACGCACGATGCATTCGTCGTCCGAGAGCTGGCGCATGGCGAACGCGGAGGTGACGAGGGCGGAGAGGAATATGAGGGTGGAGGATTTCATCTTGCTTGCAGGTGAATACGTAACCAGGATGGAGATGGAGATGTGAGGTTAGGTTCCAAGAGAAGAGGGAAGCAGGGAATCCCAGATATATAAGACCAGACTTGACTTTCCATGGGCGAGGCGCAGTTGGATTCCTCGTAATGAATGGTATGCCGGATTGGAATGTGGCAACCATCACGTGGGTGTCTGGCATTCCTTTTGTCGTGATGGGAGGAGTATGGAGTACGTGTGGGATAGACAATCCCGTTCGGATGATGGCATGGCAAGATATTTATTCTCCGGCATGCATCTGACGCACACGTGGAAACTTCTTACTGATGTCTTTCATTTGCTCGAAGACCCATCGAATTCAATTCGTCCCCAAAGAACGGACGGGCATATGGATTACAATGGCATTACATTATCAACTATGTGATTCGAATGAGTCTGATGGATGGATTGATTCGAATTGCCAGGCTTACTTACTTACACCTCCCCACGACAATCACCCCATCCCCGAACTGCGTGAACCGCCGGATCCCCTTCACCACCAGCCCGGCCTCGTGCACCAGCCGGCGCCAGTGTCCCTCGCGGCGCTCGCACGCGTTGAACATGGCCACCATCGCCAGGTTCAGCGCCGCCGTGTATTCGGATTCCGTCGCGTCCGGGCGCACCCCGTCCTCGTCCGGAAGAACCTTCTCGTCGATCAGAATCACCGAGGATGCGCTCATGGCGGGCATCTGCGCGCGCAGGATCCGCATGCACGCTGCGTCGTCGTGGTTGTGCAGGATTTGGCGCATGTAGTAGACGCGGGCGTCTCTCATTCAGTTAGTGGACTACCTCCACTCCAGTGGGGAGGGATATAGGGGGCACCTTTCACCGGCTGCTCCGTCCAAAAATCATACTCCATCCGTTCCACCCGCGGACCCGTGATGGCGGTGGCCAACACCGCCGCGCGATCCTGCAGCACGACGCGACCCTGCAGCGTCGGATACCGCTTCAGCAGGGCCGCGCACTGCTGGCCGGTTCCACCGCCGACGTCGACGAAAACTGGTGTTGTTGGTGTTGTCGCACGCCGCGCGCAGCAGTCGGCTTCGAAGTCGAATGCGTCCAGCCAGCTGGGCAGCGACGCGAACTGCGCGCGCATGAAGCCGTGGAACGCGCGCTGCTGCTCCGCATGCGACTCCATCCACTCGTATACGCCTGAGGCGCTGCGGTGGCCGAGTTGGAAGGGCGTGGGCACCTCCGGGACTCCCGCCAGAAAGGCGTCGAGGGCGCCGAATGCGGGGAGGCAGGTGTCATGGCTTGAGACGGTCAGCGTCGTCGCCGTTACATCCAGGGGGATGCCATCAGTGTTCAACACTTTTGCACCAGATCCGTGTGAGAGAGGAACGCACAAATGTACCACACCGTCCATGAAGAGCTGCTGCGTCAGCGTCTTCGCCAGCGGCGTCGGCGTGTACCCGCCGGACGGGACGCGCTCCACCATGAACTGCGTCGCCATGTAGCCCAGTACCGAGTCGAGGATCGTGGGGCGGATCCCGGTCTTCTCGGCCAAGGAGGCGGTCGTGGTTGCGGAGCCGGCGTTGGCGTTGTCGACCAGGGTCTGGAAGATCTCGCATCGTTGGGCGATGCGGGTGATGACCAGGGGGAGGGGCTAGGATCTGTGTGAGAACGAGAGAAGCGGCGAGTAATAATCATAAGTAGCACGAACTGAGTACACCAGACGCTGGAAGGTCTGGAACGGATCCTCCAGGGCGACCGCCGCTCGACGGCAGAGAAAGGCGATTTCCGGCGCATCGTCCGCGAACGAGACAGGGTCCTCGGCCAGCAGCTTGAGCTGCGTGACGAGGCTGGTGGGATCCGCACGATTCTGCGTCCGCTGCGTCGTCGGACCGAGGAAGCTTGGATGCAAGAGTGCAACGAAGGTTGGAATGAGCGAAGCCATGGTGGGATTTAATCGCATGTATCCGTGTGGTATCGACACGGCGCAACGATGGCTTTTGTAACCCTCAAGACTAGGCTCTGTTATCAAAACCGCCATGTACTCTCCGCGAGGGTGTACTCCATATCTGCCAAGCGGTCAACGGTTGGATGCGTCATGCGCGTCACCTGCAGGAGTCTATTCGGGCTATTGGCCAATGCCGAATGGCCGCTGCACTGCAGATGTGAGTCGAGGTGATGGCTCTTGCATGGCACCCGACGATCATCGCCGACTCGGGGAATATTCACCGGGGCATGTCGAGGTCGGCACACCAGTCAACTGCTGCTGGCATACTACTTCCTTCGTTGACGCCCCTTCGACGATGAGGGTCGACCGTCAGATGATCATGAGTGAGGCAATCCAAGTCGACGGCGATGAGCCCGCAGTTGCGGGGGAAAGCATCAACCGTTGGCTTGGAAGATTGGATGGTTATAACTTATGGTTATTGTGGGAGTTTGGTCCAATGGATGATGATGCTTGGAGATGGATAGATACTTGATTGTTGCTAACTAAAACCCCTCGCAGACTGACCTGCTTTCAGGGCGTTCCTACGTGATCTGACGGTCTTCTTGTTATTGGAAATTCCACGTATTCTACTATAAGCTCATCAGTCTGCCACTGCCACTGCCCTGGTTCCTTATAAACTACCTCGTGAAAACCGTCCGAATGGCCGCAGTTGCTGCTAGTACTCCAGAAGGAGTAGTATATGTTGATGAGGAGAGCTTTGAATTCTAGGTAATCTTCTGCAGGCCTTTTTTCTCTATCTCTTAATTAGCAAGATCATCAATCAAGTAACTGAGGCTTTATTCTTTTCTATTTCAGGTAGTTGCCACAGTGTATTTTCATTGAAAGCCGCGAGATACGGCGATTTCCACGAACTCCCCTGTCGTACAACCCCTCCGGGCCTTTACAGAGACATTTATATACCAGCAATTGCGCCAGTCCTCAATTATCTCTTCTTTGGACTTTTCACCAATTTCACAGCCTCGCAGCCAAATGCAATGGCCGAGCCCGAGCAAATCATCGACATCCACAACGACGCCCGCCGCACATTCCAAGTCCTGCTCGACGGCGGCGTGGCCATCATCCCCGCCAGCGTCGGCTACGGCGTGGTGGCCACGGATCCTGACGCGCTGCAACGGATCTTCTCAGCCAAGCAGCGCCAACCACACAAGAAACACGCGATGATCGGCAGCTACGCTCTGCATCGCGAGCTGCACATCCTCCCCCCGCACCAAGCCGGCATGGTCAAACTCCTCACCGTCGACCTGGACCTTCCGCTGGGCGTGGTCGCGCCCTTTCGCGAAACCCATCCGCTGATGCAACAGCTCGGCCGGGACACCATGGCCCGGAGCTCGGTCGATGGAACCCTGGCGATGCTGGTCAACGGCGGCAAGTTCCAGGAGGAGCTGTCGCGTCTGGCCACCGCCGCTGGCCTGCCGCTGATGGGATCGTCGGCGAATCTGACGGGTAAGGGAACCAAGTGTGTCGTCGAGGATGTCGAGCCGGAGATCGTCGAGGCGGCGGATATCGTCATCGATTATGGTCGACGCGTGTACAGTGCCCCGAGGGCGTCGTCGACCATGTACGATTTCCAGAAGATGCGGCTGGTGCGGGTTGGCGCTTGCTACGACGTGATTCGGGATGCTTTTCGGCGGTTTTATGGCATTGAGTTGCCGGAGGATCCGCAGTTGACCATGTAGTAATGTACTAGTTAGGGTTTGTCTCTAGTCTAAGGCTATAAGTATAGTCTATCGTGACAGCTGAGGTGACCCACGTGGTGCAGATGCGTACCAGATTATCGCCTATAAATCCCGAGCTTGATCGGTTCTTCTCTTTCTGTTCTATAGACATCCAGTAGTTATCCGTCTCCAATAAATCCCAATCCACCATTTATATCAACTGCATCGACGACCGTCCAGTAAGTTTGCACCAGCTTCTCGAAAGCCCATCCATCTTCTCCAGTTCTCACATCTCATCGCACATTCCATTTTACAGGGATCTATCTCCACCTGCGCCATGATCATCACACGTGGAATCTCCCTGACGAATTTCGTCGTCGCCTCCTCCGCCCTCGCCTTCCAGGTGTTTGTCCTGTACCCATGGCACAAGCAACTCGACGATGACTTCGAAGCCCTCAAGCACGAGCACCGCCGGCTGTTACGCAAGATCGACAGCTTTCACACGACCCAACTCGGCGATATTCGACAGCAGAGCAGCGAAGCATTCAAAAAGGAGAATGTATAGGGGGGGCATACAGGGATACGGATTTCGCACGGACTACAGCGGTGATGCCGAACATGGATATTTCATATAGAGAGAATAGATTTCGGTGTTATATCACCGGTGTTCTGGATGCGTTAACTGTGAACAACTGTTGCAATCCTGTAGGAGTAGTATTACTTTTCCATCGGGAACAATCGGCTCCTCTAGAGATTTCGAGATAATCGACTCGCAGTGTAGATGGCACGACGTGCCGAACTTCCTCCGCTTCGGCCGAGTCTCAGCGGAATTTGCGGAGTAAACTTTAAAGGCGACGGTCAGTGGAGGTCCAGGCGCTAAGATACTTCCAGCCTAGTGTGTAGGCCTCGCCCTCTAACCTCATCTGGCGAAGGAACTCGTTTCTCCACACGCTGTTGGAAAGAGCCTTGCTAACAACTATACCGGAAACTCCGATCCTCCTGATCCGTGACATCTGCTCCAACGCCGACTCCGGCATCCATATCCATATCGGCCGAATCCGGATGTCCTGCTTCTGCTTGACGATGCCGATCTCGTCGTTGGTTATCCTCGGCACAGACATACCAATACGCCGCGACAACGACAAACAGCAGACACCACGTCACGATGGCGGCGACGACGCCTTCCAAGTACTTGGGCTTGCGTTGCCACAGCTGCGGCGCGGCAATGCATCCCACGCAGTAGCCGACGAAGAAGAAGGTGTTGACCACGGCGCGTTTGGTGTTTCCCTTGACGTTGGAGGCGCTCAGACTGAGGAGGATGGACATGACGTCGGAGATGATGGAGGCCTAGAAAATAACACAACACAACACGCGATTAGAAAAGCCATGCTGCATTGCTGCTGGGTGGGGGGCAGGGGAATGCAGACCAGCCACGACGCAACGATCAGACCCCATCCTGACGACAGCGGCAGCTTCAGCAACAGCACGTTGCCGATCAACGGCGGGATGATCAGCAGCATCACCACGACGCAGCGATTCCGGGGCAGCAGGAAACAGCCCAGCACGCCGATCCAGATGAAGACGATTTGCACGGCGCCCGAGGGCGAGCCGTACAGGACGGTGTGGAATCGGTCGTATCCGATGTTGTTGATTACCAGCGAAGCGAACTATAAGAATCATTAGACACACGCAGCTTGTCAGAAATCGGGATTCCCTACCGTCAAGACCGGCGACTGCATCGTCACCAGCAGGCCGAATGCGAATACGAACCACGACTTGATATCGGTCATCGCTTCGCGGAACTGCGCGCGGGAGAAATTCGTCTTGTCGCCGCCTTCGTGGTCGGCGGCCATGCGGCGAGCGAGAACCTCCTTCTCCCTGGCGCTGAGGAACCATGCGTCGTCGGGGCCATTGGGCATGGCGAAGTAGAAGACGAGGCCGCAAAAGGTCGTCAATGCTCCGCAGACGAGGAATAGCACTCGCCAGGGGGCGAGAGCAAGGCGGGAATTCTTTCCGATGCCGTACATCAGCAGCGAGCCGACGACTTGGGCCAGGCCGTTCATCGTGACCCATAGACTTAATTTCCAGGGGATATGTATGAGTATAGTAAATATAGTAAACGCAGTGGGGGAATGATCAGGCTCACCCGATGCGCAATGGATGCTCGCTTTTGCGATACCAGATGCTGGTGATGGTGACGAAGGCCGGCGACACGGCACCTTCGGCGAAGCCAAGCAGGAACCGCACGGTGGCGAATCCAGCGAACCCATTGGGAGCCGCCAGACACATGCAGATGCCACCCCATATCACACTGGATCAGTTAGCCAGCCTATTGGAGAAACACGTGGATATATCGATGGCACGTGCGTACATGGTTGCGCCGACCAACTTGGTTAATGGAAGGCGACTCATCAGGTAGATGAACGGGTACTCGGATACGAGTTGGCCTACCTAGCATGATCAGAGAATTGTTTAATACGACGACAAAAAGGAATTAGTCACCAAAGTAAAAGATCGAGGAGCACCAGGAATACTGCGATCCGTGGAGGTTGAGGTCGGGGATGAGACCGAACACCGATGCGTAGCTGAGACTCTGTTTGTCGAGGTCTGGAATCACCTCAGGGAAAGCCCCAAGGAGAATGAATGGGGTTGGGAATCGTACACTGGAAAAAGAAAATGCAGCATAACTGCAATTGGTCTTGTTAGCCTGTCTACAACACGAAAATAAGAAAGCGTGCCTTACCATGGGGAGAATCACGCAATCAATCTTGCGCAGGACTCGCTTCTCCTCTTCGCGTGTATACGAAGCCTCTTCGGAGAATTCGTGATCAGGAGTTGTAGGGTTCGATGGTGTCTTTTCATCTTGATCGCAGGAGCCAGCTGCAGAAGGCTTGCGATCCCGCAGCGCAAGCGTCGGCATGACGATCTACTGTTGAGATTATTGGGAATATACAAGACTGTGAAACGAAACAGGGAGGATGCAATCAGCTCAATGTCTGATCGCAGGCCGGTGGTTCATACTTATCAGGCGGGGTCAGCCCCTTGCGTGAGAACATGTTGATCGTCGGCCTAATCATGGTATGACTCGATATGGCCAAAGCCACGAGATAAGAGAGAATGGGTGTTCGCCGATCTTAGTGCATGAGTTCGATGACTTGGGAATTGGCCGATGAACCTTCGGCCAAACTACTGTCGCGAATAGGGCACTCTGGCTGAATAACATGGATGCCATAGCAAGCCGTCGATCTAAATCACGACAGTATAGACAATACTCCCATTGCACAATCTGCTATATACGAGACAATTGTCCATGACATCCTAGACGAAACTGCGAACCGCCATCGTCGCATTACTCCGAGCAGCAGCGGCATCGTACAACCCCTGAATATCCGCCTTCCACTGCTCCTCGTCGACTCGCAGGATCCTCCGATCGTAGGTCAACAGCCCGTTGACCTCGCCCTCGACGTCGGTCGTTTGCGTCCAGACTCCGCCGCTGCATTCGAATCGGACGACCTGGTCCTGCAGTTCGGAGAGCAGGACGTGGCTGCGATAGTTCCACGCGTCCAGCGTCTCGTCGATTTCGTACGTCTGGTTGATCGCGTTGATGGCCTCTTGGACCTTCCAGAGACTAGACAATGCCAGGTGGTGAGACGGGATCTTGCAGTTGAATGTGCCGGGGGAAAAGCTTACTTCTCAATGGACACGTTGTGGCCGATTCCACCGAATTCGCCTTGGAATCCGATCCGGCTTGGATCGTGAGGGCTCGATCGGAGGGAGTAGAAGGGAGAGCCGCATTGCGGGTTGGCGTAGTGGTGGTTGTCCTGCAGCATGTTTCAGCATTGAACATTTTCGAGTTGCTTGGACACTTACACTGAAGTCGCCAGCTCCGTGGTCGTGCCAGCCAGAAGTCGCATCCACCAGACGGGTTGGGTCCAGCTGCTTGACTCGCTCCGTCAATTCGAACTCGGGGTATCCGTCGAGGATCTGACCCCAGCCTTCGTTGTAGATGACCCAGGCGGCGATGCTGGGATAGCTCTTGTGCTGGTTGATCAGAAGGTCGAGCTGACGCACGAACTCCTGCTGCTGCTCGGCGTTGGGCAAGATCTCGATATCGGCACAGTTCGGAAGAGTCCTGAACTGCGAGGGCCGAAGCGACGGCATGTCCTGAATGACGAGAAGGCCCATTTCGTCGCACGCTTGGTAGAACAGGGCCGGCTCGACTTTGATCTATCGCACGAGGTCAGCCGAGCATTGCATGTTGCGTGTCAGTGCAAAGCCACGTACGTGCTTCCGGAGCATGTTGAAGCCGAGCCTCTTCAACATTTTCAGGTCGTAGACCATCGCCTCTCGGTTGGGAGGAGTGTAGATGCCGTCGGGCCAGTAGCCCTGGTCCAGCGTTCCGAACATGAAGATGAATTCCCCGTTCAACAGCGGCCGGACGACGCCGTCGACCTCGCCGCGGGAGATGGTGCGGAAGCCCGTGTAACTCTGGATCTGGTCGGTGCCCATCTGGACGGTAATGGTGTAGAGGTCGGGCGAGTCGGGCGACCACAGGTTGGGCGAGTCCACGGTGAATTGGAATTCTTGGTCGGATGTGCCGTCGTGAGATGCGATGATCTTGTCGGAGCCCTGCTCGTAGACAGCCACCTGAACCGGTGTCCCTTGCTTGAGGGCGCTGTGTGCGGTGATGGTCACTCGACAGACAGTCATGTTAGCCGAGGACAATAGACACAAGATCATGTAGATTCACCTTCGCCGTCCATGTTGCCGTCCACATCCAAGCGCGTGATATAGTTGGCGGGTGCCGCTTCAATCCAGACGCTCTGCCAGATGCCGCTGCAGGGCGTGTAGAAAATGTGCGACGGACGCAGCGTCTGCTTGCCGATGGGAATGACATAGTCATCGCTATCGGTTGGGTCGTGCACGAAGACGAGCCTAGATATTGGTGTCGGACGTTAGCCTTTGCCCAAGGTGCTCTCCTAGAATACATACAGCTCATTGGTTTGGTTGAAGGTCACGTATTCGGTTGCATCGACGGTGAACTGGAAGTAACCCCCTCGGTGGAAGCCAGCTTGACGACCGTTGATGAAGACTGTGGCCTCGTAGTCGACCGCTCCAAAGTTGAGCAAGACGTGATCTTTGGACCAATTATCAGGGATGGCAAATCCGGTGGAAAACCACGAGTAGTAGGTGGTGTTATCCTGGATCCCTACATGTCCACGTCAGTGGCAGGTTCGACTACAGCATGGGGCTGCGAGCTCACCAGACAAACCACTCTCCAGGCACGACGGCACGAGCACCTCATTCGCCAATGTCTGCCCGAATGGAGGGTTTTGGACGGCAGCCAAGTTGGTCGCACTCTGATATGTCCAGATGCCGTTCAGGTTCTTCCACCTGGACCGTTGCAGCTTGGGTCGAGGGTATTCCGGCCACGGGTTGGTGCCGACTTTGTAGGTCCATGGCGTCGTCAGCGGAGGTTCCTTGACGGCATATTTCGCCGATGTGTTGATTGCAGTTCCGTTTCTCCACTGATAGGTTGCGGGATCGTATTCGTTGGCGAGACCCAGGGTTGCCAGCAGTGGGACAACGAAGGCAGTTGTTAGACGCATCTCTCGCACTTGACTTCAATCTCCTGCTACTGCACGGGAGCAAGAAATAGACAACGAGAGGAAGAATTGGGGGTAATATAGGCGCCAGCCACGAACACTGCTGGGTCCACCACTGTTGCCTTTTTTGCCGGAAATCAGGGAGACATCCCCCGGAGTCCTCTGGCGCATTTATAGACCGGTCACACGCCGACTGGTACCTGAGAGCCATTATCCAGGCACGGAACGAATGATCTCGGGCCTCGATTTCCAGTGTCTCTCCCCGCACATGCCATGCATCTTGGCCCGGGCTATCGTTGGCAGGATGGCGGACGACCTTGCAGATCAGCAGACAGCTCCAATGGGTGGAGCGAACCCCGGAGTTTATCTTCTCAGACAAATCGATGCCATGTGCTCGAGCATTGCCGACACGGGGAAATGATCGGCGAGGAAGTTCTCGATCTCGGCAGAAGAGAACGAGGCACACATCGAGGCAATCGAAAGGATTTCACGGCAGGGTACATCCTGGGAGGCCATTGTATCTCCGATCACACCGACACGAGGAATGAAGCCAAAGTCACTTGCGTCACTCTGCCAAGAGTGCTGGACGGGGCCATAGCCCGCGAAAGTGAGAAACTCGACATATCCTTGGCTCGGTACCGTTGCATCCAGCCCGCCAAATCTTGATTCTTGACGTGGACATGGCGAGAGTTTCCCCGCTTGAGACGCATTTTCGGTGATTCGGCTGAGTTTCCCAGCGAGTCGAGGTTGTCAGATCGATCGGGCAGACCACGGAACTCTGCGTTGGAATCGTAAAATGTCAGCTGTATACCATCGCTGGATGGTTTCATCATTCTTTGGTTAGGGTTCAATGGTTGAATGGTTCCTGAGCATAGCGGATGGTGGCTGAAGCCCAAGCAAAAAATGTCTTCTTGGTTGTTGCTGCTTATTTCCACCTCAAGGGATGCGACCGTGTTCCGCAGTGGTCTGGTCCATGTCCATTCCACCCCGCTTGGCCAACGCGGGGTATTCCAGCCATGGCCCATATTCCATAATACGCCGACGGACTTTTATCGGTGCAATGCTTCCTGGTGATTGTCAATCCTAATCAACTTGCCGTCAAAGTGAACTCTCCACGATAGACGTGTTGCAACATCAACACCATCCGATCGCACCGCCATTGCATGCACGTCCATCCAGGCGGCATCTTCCGTTCAAGGCAGGTCATGCAAAGCCAAGCCTTTCGCTAAATAACATTCCTGATTATATCTGCTGGGTTGGCAGTCATCTTGTCTGCAATTTGATGATTCACGATGGGTGAGACATGGAAGAATGAGAATGAGAATGAGAATGAGGATTCTCAATTCTCCTTCATCTGTGGGCAGAACCACGTGACGAGTCCCCGGCAGCCTCGCTCTTTCCCTTTATAGTTATTCTGTGTGTCGAGTGGAATAACAATAATAACAAAACTACACGTGAGTGCTTCGATACTTTCCAGGGACGGAGTTGCAGAGACGTCCAACTGCGGTCCCAACGGTACTTTCAACGTTCCCATTTGGATTGTCCTTGGCCAACTGAATCTTAATGAATCTTGACTTGAGCCAAGTTGCAACCCAACTATTGACTGTTTATGCTGATCTTGATCTGGCTATATTCAGGACTTCTTCTACTCTGCCTACTACTGCTTCTACATGTGGACACTGGACAGTCTGTTGACGGCGGTTGAGTTCGACTGGTGGACGGCATCACGTGCCTTGGTCACTGCCGGTCAGCTGACTCGATCGGATCCACGATCGAGTCTAGTCTCGATGTGGTAAACCCCGATCACGTGATCAGGGTCCATGCCCCAAATCGTCAATTTTCACTGTGTGTCGCTTAAGATCGTGCCCGGAGTTAAGGGTTTCCTAAATTCCTCCACCTGGAGAGAATCCATTTTCAACCCCGCTGCCGGTTTTTCCGGCTCCGGTTTCGGACCCATTCCATCCATTGAGTCACGTCTTGACTTGGAAAGGTATGCAGACTCATCTTCAGACTCGTTCGTACCGTTAAATGTCCCCCAAGAACAACAGCCTGAGTTGGCATTGAACGCAGGAAATGGAAACTCCCATCGGGGCGAAGGCCGTCCGCCCCGACCCGACCATCGACTTGCATTGGAGCGACTATCGAGGAGGTAAAGTGCCCCTCGTTGCCAATCGACCGTTGTCGTGAGACTAATAGTAAACTCATGTTCCAGCCATCCACGAGATTTTCGAAGCCAACGCGCGGAACCATCCAGACCGGCCATGCGTCATTGAAACCAAGAGTGCGCGCACTCCCGAGCGCATTTTCACCTACCAACAGATAAACGAGAGCTCCAACCAGCTGGCGCACTACTTCGTTGCCCATGGCTGCCAGCGCGGAGATGTAGTCATGGTCTATGCCCATCGCGGGTCAGTATTCTCTTCTTTTCGTCTCGTTCCACGCACACAATCTGACCGGCAGTCAGGGTTGACCTGGTGGTTGCATACATGGGCGCCCTCAAGGCCGGCGCCACCGTCAGCGTGCTCGATCCGCTCTACCCTGCCGATCGCCAAAAGATCCTGTTGGAAGTTGCGAACCCGAGTTTTCTCGTCCAGATCCAGCGGGCGACCGAGGAAGCCGGCCAGCTTGCGGACACCGTGCGTGATTTCATCACCAACCACCTTCATATCAAGGCAGAGATTCCATCGCTCAGGCTCGGCGACAATGGGGAGCTTTGGGGCGGTGTCATCGATGGCCAGGACCTTCTCGCGCCGCATGAACCTCTCAAGGGCAATCCGCCCGAGGTCCTCGTGGGACCGGACTCGGTGCCGACCCTCAGCTTCACCAGTGGCTCCGAGGGTCGGCCGAAAGGTGTCCAAGGACGGCACTTTTCCCTGACGTATTATTTCCCATGGATGGCTCAACGCTTTGGCTTGTCCAAGGATGACCGGTTTACCATGTTATCCGGCATTGCCCACGATCCGATTCAGGTGAGGAGACCAACTCTCGATCGTGTCGAACCAGCGCCATCTGATTGACGATAAACTACAGCGCGACATCTTCACGCCGCTCTTCCTGGGCGCCCGGCTGATCGTGCCGAACCGCGACGTAATTGCGCACGAGCTGCTGGCCGAGTGGATGAAGGAGCATCGAATCACCGTGACACATTTGACGCCCGCCATGGGCCAGATCCTCGTGGGAGGCGCCAGCACTCAATTTCCCTCGCTGCATCACGCTTTCTTCGTCGGCGACCTCCTGACCAAGCGGGACTGCAGGAAGCTGCAAGACCTCGCACCTCACGCGCACATCGTCAACATGTACGGCACGACCGAAACGCAGCGCGCCGTGTCATTCTACGAGATCCCCAGCAAATCGCGGGATCCTTCCCACCTCGACCGCTTGCCCGACGTGATTCCCGTCGGCCAGGGGATGCTGGATGTGCAGCTCCTCGTCGTCGACCGGGACAATCGAAACCGCATCTGCGACGTGGGCGAGCAGGGTGAACTGTTCCTCAGGGCCGGCGGTCTGGCGGAGGGATACCTCGGCGACGATGAAAAGACCGCCGAACTCAACAACTCCAAGTTCCTGCGCAACTGGTTTGTGGATCCGCAGCAGTGGATCGAGCAATACGATCAGAAAGCTTCGGCTGCCCCCGAACCGTGGATGTCCTTGTACAAGGGGCCGCGCGATCGCTTGTACCGAACCGGCGATCTTGGACGGTTCCGCCCCGATGGAAGTGTCGAGTGCACGGGTCGCATCGACAGTCAAGTGAAAATCCGGGGGTTCCGTATCGAGCTGGGCGAGATCGACACGCACCTCTCGCATCACCCTCTCATCCGCGACAACATCACCCTGGTCCGGAGGAATAAGGACGAGGAGCCGACACTGGTCAGCTACATCGTTCCCGAGCGACGACGCTGGGCGCAGTGGGTCGAGGAGAATGGGCAGTCGGTCGACGACACGCCGGAGGACTCGATGCGCGGGATGCTGAAGAAGTTCAAGTCTCTGTCGGACGACTGCAAGAAGTTCCTCAAAGCCAGGATTCCGCACTACGCCATTCCCAGCATCTTCGTCCCTCTCGCTCGCATGCCTCTCAATCCCAACGGTAAAATCGACAAGCCTGCGCTCCCCTTCCCCGACCCAACCGATTTACTGGTGTCGTCGAGTCGGCGGCCCTCGGAGGGTCCCCGGTTCATGACCGAGACGCAGGAACGCGTCGCCAAGATCTGGGGGGAGACGCTGCCCAACAGCTCCGCCCGCATGCTCGTTCCGGATTCCAACTTCTTCGACATCGGCGGCCACTCGATTCTCGCGCAGCAGATGCTGTTCAAGGTGCGCCGCGAGTGGAAGGACATCGACCTGCCCATGAGCGTCATCTTCCAGTCGCAAACGCTCGAGGCATTTGCGGCCGAGATCGACCGTGCCCTCGACCCGGCTGGCCTGCGCCTCGACGCGATGCCCTTGCCCAACAACGTCCAAGACGAGGCCTACGCCGCGGACGCTCGCGACCTTGCCCAGCATCTTCCAGCAGCCATCCCCAGTGCGGAGTCGCCGCCAACCACGGCATTCTTGACCGGCGCCACGGGATTCCTCGGCTCGTATCTGCTGCGCGATCTCCTCGATCGCCAGATGCACGTCATCGCCCACGTGCGGTCGCCGGATGCCGCAGCCGGTCTCGCACGCATCGAGACCATCAGCAAAGCGTACGGCCTGTGGTCGGAGGACTGGCGGTCTCGCCTCTCGGTCGTGGTGGGTGACATCACCAAGCCGAAACTCGGCCTGTCTGCCGGGGACTGGGAACGCATCGCCCACGAGGCGGACGTCGTCATCCACAACGGCGCGTATGTGAACTGGATGCTGCCGTACTCCAGCCTGCGCGCGGGCAACGTGCTGAGCACGATGGACTGCATTCAGCTGTGCGCCAGCGCGAAGCCCAAGCGCTTCGTCTTCGTCAGCTCCACCTCGTCCCTGGACACGGAGCACTACATCCAGCTGTCCCGGGAGACCGTCGCGGCGGGTGGCGCCGGCGTGCTGGAAAGCGACGACCTCGAGGGCAGTCGCAAGGGACTGGGCACGGGCTACGGACAGTCCAAATGGGCCAGCGAGTATATCGCGCGCGAGGCCGGCCAGCGCGGTCTGGTCGGGGCGATCATTCGCCCTGGTTACATCACCGGCGACCCGGGATCGGGCATTTCCATCACGGACGACTTCCTCGTTCGACTGTGGAAGGGCTGTCTCCAGGTTGGGTCGCGGCCGGACATCAGCAACACCGTCAACCAGGTCCCCGTGACGCAGGTCAGCCGCATCATCCTGGCGGCGACGCTGCACCCGCCCGTGCGTCCTCTCGGCGTGGTGCAAGTCACCAGCCACCCGCGTCTGACCTTCAACGAATGGGTGGGTGCGCTCGAGGTGTACGGCTACTCGGTCCCCAAGGTGCCGTACACGGAATGGTGCGACCGCTTACGCGACTACGTCATGGACGAGAGCAAGGAAGAGCACGCCCTGCTGCCGCTCTTCCACTTCGTGGTCGGCGACCTGCCCGCCAACACCATCGCGCCGGAACTCGACGACACCAACGCCGCGACGGCGCTGCGATCCCTTTCGCCAGCCGCGGACCGGGATCCGCTGGCTGCCAGTGCCGTCCGCCTGGAGACGGTGGGCAAGTACGTGTCGTTCCTCGTTGCGGAGGGCTTCCTGCCGCCGCCGACGACGAGGGGGGAGCGCGAACTTCCGCGCTGCGAGCTGGGCGCGGAGAGGATCGAGGCGCTGGCGAATGTCGGTGGACGCGGGAAGAAAGCATAGATCGGAAGCAAACTGTTTTGTGGCTGTGGGTTGAAAAATACATACATGATAGATAGATAGCAGAACTCTCGAATATATTATTATGTACAGGCAGAGTGGACGGACATTCTACAAGTCAATATGGGTTGGCTGTATTTAGGGTTTCGCCCTGCCACAGAGATCTACAAAATAGAAACGTCGGTTTTATTTCTACTTCCCGTTGACATGACACCCTTGTAAGGATGCTGTGAATACTTTTCAGTTTGGTGCACGACAGTATCGTTCATGGGGATCCCCGGATACAATGCTCCAGGTCGCATCCGAGAATCACCATCTGCAATAATGGCGATGGCTGTCATGTACACGAACCAATCCATCAGTTCGGCCGAACTGCTGCCCCGTGCTGAAGGAAGTGGCAATCATCATGTACATTACCAGACGGAGTTGCCGTCGATCTCGTGATGGTGAGATTGTCAGGTGATTGATACGTGTCAGACCAAATCATCATCTTCCAGACTGTTCGGCGAGCCAGAGTTAAACTCGCCAAGGAATTCGTCTGGAAAAGTACCTGGTGCGTGGCCATGGGTGGCCTCGTGGCCTGGCCAATCTGGCGACACGTCTGGAGATCACGTGATAGTTGGTTCTGGGCATGACGTCAGCAGACGGGCCATTTCCTCGGACTCGTGACCTTGGCATATTCTGATAGTCAGGGGTGATTCTGCAACTGAGTCACTGACATCATCAAGCGAACAAAGCACAAATGACCAAGACACCAACGAAACAAGAGAATTGCTTGTGTGCGGGAGGCGCGGATCGCTGCGGCCAGTGGCTGCGCCTTAACCCTAACCCTCAACGCCACCGAAGCCAAAGCCTTTCCATGGCTTGAGCAAGTTGAGACTCGTCTCCTGACGAGGCTTCATTAAATCGGCAGGCCGACTTGGCTTGGCTCCTCCCAATCAAGGGCTCGGGATGGAATGTGCTGGTTTGTTGTTGTCGTAGAGCATCATTTCTATTCTGTATGAAGTCACGGACTGATTGATCACTGACGATTCTCCGCATTGATTCCCTGCTGCGAAGACACCCCCAGACTGCTTCTTTCTCACCGGTCGACTCTTGAGGAAACGTCGCCTTTTCTCCAGTCCTGCACGATCCGGAGTCCCGGATTTTCTCCGCCAATTCCCGCAGCGTCGCATTCGGCCGATCGTCGTCCCTTCATCTGTCCGTCTGCCGGGTTACCGTGTTCCGAAGGCATGCCGACCATCCCTTGCTTGGAAATTCAAGAGCGTGCCGTCCCCGGAACCATGGATGCAGGGTTATTGTCCGATGTCGAGATTGGCCCATGGGTGGCGAGCAATCCTTTCATCTCGACAGCGCCTTAACCATGTGCCAGACGCAATCGGTTCCTGCCCATTCAGATGCCCGACAACTGCTTTGTCAGTTGCTCCGCCGTGGATCCGAGACATCTCGTGCCGTGCTCGGCCGGCACTCCATCGATCATCGATTCGTCGTCATCGTAGCGATTCCCTCCGCTGCCTTTCTCCACGGGCTGTCTGTTCCTGGGGGTCCGTTCCCATGTGGAGAGACTCCTGTCATTTTTTTACTTTTTTTTTTTTTCTTTCTTTCTCGCGATGTAACATAAGTAAGGCCATGTGTCTCCCTCTGGTCCCGTCTTGATTCCACATCAACCTGCTCTGCCGAGGGCATCCTTTTTTTTTCTTCCTTCTGTTCTTCTTCTCTTTGTTTGATTCTGCCCACCGGTTGGGTTTATTTTTCTTATTTCTGTAACACCATACATTTCCATATATACCTATACGACAGACAGACATGGGCATCGAATCCACCGCCCACCATGGGGAATCCATCACCCCTGCTCCCCGCCAGCACGACTCCAGCAGCGAGTCCGTGGCGGTGCCGATGCAGAAACCCGTCGGGGGCGGCGTCGACACGCCCATCCCGCGCATCACGCTGCGGTCGTTCGTCATGACCATCTTCGTGTCGATGGGTGGGCTGCTGTTCGGCTACGACACGGGTCAGATCTCCGGGTTCGAGCAGATGTCCGACTACCTGCGGCGGTACGGAGAGTTGAATGCGCACGGCGAGTACGAGTTCAGCAACGTGCGCTCGGGGTTGATCGTTAGCATTGTACGTTCTCCCTTTTTCTGATACTACATCGATGATAACATGCGAGATGCATCCCTTTGTTAAGGCGTACTGATGAGTGACGACCGCAGCTGTCCGTCGGAACCCTCATCGGCGCCCTGGTGGCCGCCCCCATCGCCGACCGCATCGGCCGCAAATGGTCCATCACCGTCTGGTGCGTGATTCTGAGCGTCGGCTTGATCGTGCAGATCGCCTCGCCCGACGGCCACTGGTACCAGATGGTGGTGGGCCGGTGGGTGACGGGGCTGGGCGTGGGTGGGTGTTCGTTGCTGGTGCCCATGTACCAGGGCGAGAGCGCGCCTCGTCACATCCGGGGTGCGATGATCAGGTATGCCTCTACTCTACCCGTGAACCATGAACCATGAATTATCCATGCTGACGAGGCCATGCCAGTTGCTACCAACTCTTCGTGACGCTGGGCATCTTCCTCTCCTACTGCATCAACCTGGGCACGGAATCGCTCTCTGGCACGGCGCAGTGGCGCATCACCTTGGGGCTGACCTTTCTGTTCGCGCTGATCCTCGGCGGCGGCATGGTCTTCTTCCCGGAGAGCCCTCGCTTCGACTTCCGGCACGGGCGCGTCGAGCAGGCGCGGCGCACCATGTCCAAGCTGTACGGCATCCCCGACAACCACCGGCAGATCCTGCAGGAGCTGGAGGAGATCCACGAGCAGCTGGAGGCCGAGGCGCAGACGCAGAAGTGGCACGAGATCGTCACCGCGCCGCGCATGGGGTATCGCTTGGTGCTGGGCGTGCTGTTGCAGTCGCTGCAGCAGTTGACGGGTGCCAACTACTTCTTCTACTACGTATGTCCCCCCTCTTCACCTCTACATATCCACACCTCGATGCTAACGGGACAAGGGAACAACCATCTTCAAAGGCGCCGGCATCTCCAACAGCTTCATCACGCAGGTGATCCTAGGCGCGGTGAACTTCGGCACGACCTTCGGCGGGCTGTACGTAGTCGAGAACTTCGGGCGGCGCAAGTCCCTGATCACGGGGGCGGGCTGCATGTTCGTCTTCTTCATCATCTTCGCCTCGGTGGGCCACTTCGCGCTCGACGTCGACACGCCCGAGAACACCCCCGGCGCGGGAAAGGGCATGGTGGTGGTGGCCTGCCTCTTCATCACGGCCTACGCGATGACCTGGGGCCCGATGGTGTGGGCGATCGTGGCGGAGCTGTACCCGTCCAAGTACCGGGCGCGCGGGATGGCGCTGGCGACGGCGGCCAACTGGCTGTGGAACTTCCTGATCGGGTTCTTCACGCCGTTCATCACGGCGGAGATCGATTTCGCCTACGGGTACGTGTTCGCGGGTTGTTTGTTCGCGGCGGCGGCGGTGGTGTATCTGTGCGTCATCGAGGGCAAGGGCCGCACGCTGGAGGAGCTGGATTTCATGTATGTCAATCGCGTCCTGCCGTGGAAGAGCAGCAGCTATGTTCTGCCGCCGCGGACTGAGTGGGGGAACCAGACGTCGTCTCTGGGCCGGAAGGGGGACGAGGCGTCGGGGGTTCATGCGGAGAATGCATGACTTGTAGTTGGAGGACTATATCCGGTGGAAGTTATCATAGGAGCTAGAACTTTGAAATACAGGGGAGATTTTGTATAAGCCTGTTTATATGTTATAGTAAACCCTAGAACCATCTACTCAATCGTACCCCCCGAAACACGCCAATCCTGCGGCAGCTTCGACCACCGACTGACCTGCACCCATCCATCCTTAATCACCGCCAACAGATGCTTCTCCGGCTCGTCCAGGATCCTCACGTCATGCAACGGATTCTCATTCAGAACCAACATGTCCGCCACGAACCCCTCCCGGATCTGGCCCAACCTCTCCTGCTGCCGCAGCATCCTCGCCGGGTTCACCGTGGCACTCTGCAAGATCTGCACCGGCGCCAGCACCTGCGCGCGCAGCGCGAACTCGCGCGTCTGCGCCATCCCCTGCGGGCCCAGCAGATCCGTGCCGTAGCACATGGTCACGCCCGCCGCGGCCGCGATGCGCAGCGACTGCAACCCGGCCTCGAGCACGGTGAGGTTCTTGGCCGCGCTCTCCGGCGGCAGGAAGCCTTTCCATTTCTGCGACGCCATCTCGGCGTACGTCACCAGCGTCGGGGTGAGATAGACCCCGCGGTCGGCCATCAGCGCCGCCGTGGCTGAGTCCAGCAGATTCCCGTGCTCGATCCCCCGCACCCCGTTGTCGATGGCATGGCGGATCGACGCCGGCGTGTACGCGTGCGCCGTGACGAAGGTGTCGTGGTTGGCGGCCACGGCGGCGATGGCGCGGATCTCGTCGGCCGTGAACTGCAGATGGTGCAGCGCGTCGGTCGGGCTGGCCACGCCGCCGCCGGCCATGATCTTGAGGAAGTCGGCGCCCTGCCGCAGCTCCTCGCGCGCGTACTTGATGCACTCGGGCACGCCGTCGACGATGCGCCCGAGCCCCGTGATGGCGCCGCCGCAGCAGTCGTGCGAGTCGTGGGCGGCGCGGAAGTCGCCGTGGCCGCCGGTCTGGCTCAGGGCGCGGCCGGCGATGAAGAGGCGCGGTCCCTGGAAGATCCCCTCGGCGAGGGCCTCCTTCAGGGCGAGGGTGGCGCCGCCGCAGTCGCGCACAGTGGTGAAGCCGCGCCGCAGGATCTGGGTGCAGACGTAGGGCTGGCGCATGTGGGAGCGGTCGGGCGTCATCTGGATGGTTTCGCTGAGCCCGTTGCCGCCGGGGACGGCGGCGAGGTGCACGTGGGCGTCGATCAGCCCGGGACAGAGGTATTTTCCTTGCAGATCGACGGTGATTGCGTCCGATGGGGTTGGGGTTTCGGAGACGGGCGTGTCGGTGACCGAGGCGATGAGCCCGTTGGCGATGGTCACGGTGGCGTTGGGCTGGATGGAGCCATCGAGGGTGTTGACGAGGTTGGCGTGGTGGAAGATGTAGGTCTGCTGGGGCTGGGGTTTCCAGGGGTGGAGGAGGGAGGTCATCTTGATGGCTGTGAGGGTGTGATGACAGTCCATGAATGAGGGCCAGGATGGTCTATTTTATTTACCAATGCCGTCGTGACACTGGACATTGCTGATCGGCCAGTACATCGTCCCCCGCACTGGGCCATCTGCATGCGGGGGGCGGCGATCGGCCAACTGATCCTTGTAAGAAAAGGGTAAGGTGAGGATGTTCCATTAATGTTTAAGGATCTCTTCATCTACAAGGTATACTTGCACCGTAGAAGAGGAAGCAGAAGGGACTCAAGGGAGGAAATATTGGAGCCTGCTGGTTTCCAGTACTTTCTATATTACTCGGCCTGCTACCTGCAGGGCGTGTTTGCCATGTATTTATAATTCACTTACTATATATCTCTTTCAGAGATTTTCAGAGATATATATCTCGCTTATATTTCCTTATGTCTTCTTTTCTCCTCCAGGCTGTAGGTCTCATTAATCTACAGGCAGAGCTAGGAGTTCAAATAGTTTGTCTAGACCTCTACAAATCCCACGGGACTAAGGTAAGGTCAGTCCCAGGTCCCAGGTCCCACCATCCCATGGGAGTCCCACGGCCATCCCAATCCCGCCATGGGAGTCCCATAGATAGTCCCATGGCGGGAGTCCCATGGGAGTTGAAGAGGTCTAAGTTTGTCATGTCTCTTGCTCAACCTGAGATACACGATCCTGTGCTCAGTGAGTTAGAGCTCAGAATGAAAGGAGCACCAATACTCCCTTCAAAAGGTTTAAAACACTGCTATCAACATTACAGTCCCATGGTAACAATCTATAGGTCTTCTCTAATACTCTAAAATCCTCACTCGGAGCCAGTTTCACCAACCGCCCGGTGATAATCGAGTACTTGATCCTGGAGTGCAATCCACCGAGGATGCAGACTATTGTAAACATGGATTTGACCTTCACATTCGCGAGGGGGCCGCGCAACTAACTGAGCAGGGATTGTTGCTGAAATAGTAAAAGCTTGTGGAATTATCTTGTGGTCGTGTCAGTTCTGTTCTTTTTCCAAGGCTTTTTTTGTATTGGAAGGTTGGGACAAGACTCATGTACCTTTTCCTATATTCAAATTTGAATTTACTTATAAACTGATATATCTAAACTAGACCTCGAAATGGGGCGGATCCGGATCCGCACCGCGGTTCTACGCAGGGCGGATTAGAAACAATCCGTTTAGATCCTGATTTATATAAATTTGCTAAGACTTCCCTTTTTCGGCTGGATAAATTGATGATTCATCTTAATAAAATACTAACGTATTCCACAAGCGAGCCGCCACTTCAGCGCGTTTTTGACCGCGTCAAAGGTCTCACTTATTTCAACCACCAACCATGCCTCCAAAAGCGCGTCAAAATTCAAAAAGTTCAGCAGAACAGGAGGGAAGGATCCTATTAGCAATTTCTGCTATAAAAAACAAGCAAATTACCCAAATCGCTAAAGCTGCGCGTGTATATAATGTACCACGCTCAACTTTACGCGACCGACTTTGTGGCAGCAATTATCGCAAAGATACACGCGCCAACAGCCATAAAATGACCCAAAATAAAGAAGAATCGCTTGTACGATGGATTCTATCTTTAGATCAACGTGGAGCGCCTCCCCGACCATCCCATATACGAGAAATGGCCAATATTCTTCTTGCTGAGCGCGGTGCTACACCTATTCAATCAGTTGGAGAGAACTGGGTCTCTAACTTCATTAAACGACGTGATGAAGTAAAAACCCGCTATTCTCGACGATATGATTATCGACGCGCTAAATGCGAAGACCCTAAAGCTATTAGGGAGTGGTTTGATTGCGTACAAATCACTATAATGCAGCATGGAATTGCAATGGAGGATATCTACAATTTTGACTGAACTGGCTTCGCTATGGGCCTAGTAGCTACTGCTCAAGTAGTTACTGAAGCTGATTACTATAGGAAAGGCTCTCTCGTACAGCCAGGCAATCGAGAATGGGTTACTTCTATTGAATGTATCAACTCTACTGGATGGGCGCTTCCTCCATGCATTATCTTCAAAGGAAAGGTCCATATAGAGGGTTGGTATCAAGATCAGAAGCTCCCACGTAATTGGAGAATTGAAATTAGTCCTAATGGATGGACTACTGATGAGATAGGCCTTCGCTGGCTTAAAAATCTCTTTATTCCCGCTACTACTGGCCGTACAACTGGGAAATACCGTCTCCTAGTTCTTGATGGCCATGGCAGCCATCTCACGTCCCAATTCGATCAAATATGCAGTGAGAATCATATCATTCCTATCTGCATGCCAGCGCATTCTTCCCACAAGCTCCAGCCTTTAGATGTAGGCTGTTTTGCGCCTTTAAAAAAGGCGTACGGAAGCTTAGTGGAAAAGAAAATGCGCTTAGGAATCAATCATATTGATAAGCTTGATTTCCTACAGGCCTTTCCAAAAGCTCGCGAGAGCGCTTTTAAAGCAGAAACTATTCAGAATAGCTTCGCAGGCGCTGGACTAGTTCCATTTGATCCAGATAGGGTGCTCATTCAGTTGAATATTCAACTAAAGACCCCTACACCACCACCTAGTCGCTCAACCAATTCAGCGCCTAAAACGCCCTATACTGCTAGGCAGCTAGAGAAGCAGGCATCTGCAGTAAAAAAGCTGCTTAGAGCGCACACACAGAGCCCTTCATCTTCGCTAGAAACGCGATTAGACAAGCTTATTAAGGGTCATGAATTGCATCTTAATGAGCTTATTCTTGCACGCGAAGAAATACGCGAATTACGCGCTTCCAATGAGAAACAGCTTCAAAAACGAAAGCGCTCTACTAGGCAGCTAGCTACTGCAGAGGGCTTTACTATTCAGGAAGGCCTAGAGCGATTCCAGCGTGAGAATGAGGTTCATGAAGCTCAGGATACTATTCCTATAGATCCAGCTCTTTCTGCAGTTGGATCACGCGTACGAGCGCCACCGCGCTGCAGTGACTGTCATAATCTAGGACATAGGCGATTGCAATGTCCTAATCGAGTTCCTATTTCCTAATTAGTTTTTATATAGAAATGCAATTGTTTGGTTGATAAAGGCCCTAAAATCTTGCCTGGAGGTGGAATCGGGAGCGGAGGTGGCGGCTCGCTTGTGGAATACGTTATTATATATACCTATTCTGGTCAGTGCATTCATAACTCTTAAGACGTAGTAACTTTTTGATTGAAATTTTGTGTTTTGAACCTGTGTATAAATTATTTTACCTTATCCCATTTAAATAATACTAGTCTTAATATCATTTCAGAAGTTGGTTGTTAGTGATTTATTAAGGTTGAGGTGTTGTATTAGTAGTAGTATTATTTAACGTCCGGCGGGTCACAGGCCTATTGCCTGTGGCCCTAGTGGCCTCCCATAGGGCATAGGGACGTGCTAAGCTAAGGAGAGATTTTATGGACAAGGGTGTGAGTCGAGGGGAGAGCGGCTGCCCAGGCCTGGAAGGCCCGGGCTGCAGTTTCCTTATCTACCCCTTGAGGGATCAGTCCTGCACCCTGGGGTGTAGTGTGGTAGGGTTAATTGTGGCCGGGGAACCGGGGGCAGGAATACGCCCAGTCTTTAGACCTTAGTTATTGGCCTTTGAAGGGCACCTGTGCCCCGCCCTTATCTTGAAGTATTTCCTGGCGTCTTCTTATATATCTGGGTCTTATTCGCGCTTGGCCTGGATCCAGGCCCGGTGGGCGCCACTGCAGTCTGCCGTCGACCACGGTGTAGAGGTCCCTTCACCTCGGTTAGGCTTCCCTACTATCTATATTGCTTCCTTAAAGCCTACTGCAAGCTGTATGATATAGTTAACTATCTAGTTATTCTAGGGTCTTAATAAGCCAGGGATCGGGGACTAAGGCTATCTTGTTATGAATCAGGCCGGCCAACATAGGTAGTTCTATCTCCGGAATCCGGTAATGGTACTGTTCCAGCGGGACCTGGCCCCGTCCGGGGATAGCAGTGATAAGTGTCTGGTAATCTGATCTATATTATATATCCTCTTCTACCTCTGTTTTAGACTGGTATTCGGGGCGGGTTGGGTTGGGTTTTTGCGGGTTCTCGCAAAAACCCGAAGCTTGGCAAAGCTATGCCGAATTGAGATGGCTCACATGATCCTCTAAACTCACCATGGTTAGTTGCGGGTTGGATTCGGATCGGGTTACCCGATCCGAATCCAACCCGCATCGATGTCGCAGAATTGCCTACGAGTTTAAATGGAAAATGCGGTGTGGGGGTTGGTAAATATTTTTTTGTGAGTCTCTGTGGGGGGGTGTCTCTAAGTGCAAGTTTTTCGGGCCCAAAACAGG
>JAPDKU010000123.1:0-54127 GCA_027569715.1 Hamigera avellanea
CACTAACTCGGTGAGGGCATAGGTCTCGTCCATTCCAGATCTCTTGACGTGTCACAATAGGTGGTGCTTGGTCTTTTATTGAAGGCGCGTAACGTACGTTGGTAGGAGAAGGAGAAGATAATAAATTATGGACATATTGTCGAACGTTCCGCTTCGAAGGCTACGATACGTTATATTGGGATTGCAAACATGAAGGGTGATATACTTACATTACTTATACCGAAGGAAACTTCTTCCGTCATTATTATCATTCAATCGTACGCCTTTTCTCGAACTCTGGCAGTAAGAACAGACGAAGTGTATGGTTAGTGCTCTTCAGACGGAGCGTCAATGACAGACTTCTCGGAACGGAAGAACTTAAGATGCCTGCTGCCACAATCCTGAACGCTTACAAATAATAGGCGCTGGTACTATACCCACTCGCTTACAGTAATCGATCGAAGATTGGCTACCTAAGCCACTACTTCAAACACCGGCGCCTAACATAGCCACAAAAAATGTTGCTGCCTGGACCGACTGTCAACGTGAGGGTTGTGACGGACTCATCCAGATGACCAGAGATGACCAAGATTGGAAGAGCTTGGATACTGTCAAGCTTAAAGGCCTGATTTGAATTGAAAAACGACAACCCCGTAACGAACAATTATTGGCTTGTTAGACTGAAGGTAGCTGATTTCCTGCACTGGGTGCTACAACCACCGGCCGTACCAACCTCCCTGTTGAAAAGAACAATGCGCCAATAACAGCCGAACCATTGTTGCAGAGATGCTTGGCATGAGTAGCTCTGGCACGATTCCTACAGAGATGTCACCACAAAAACGAAAGAATCAAACGTTTAGAAGACCCTCAGCTGCTGAGATTTACAATCTAATTCCTTTGGTCTCGCATTAAGCACTACTGATTACGTTAAAGCAGAAGGTGGGCGTTGACCATCAGTTGTGAGAGTAAAAAAGTTGTGGCATCGAAAACAACGGCGCAGAGCTTGGTCAGATCAGCGTGCAACTAGCCGTGCGAGGATCCATTGAATTTCCATCTGAGTCGAGGCCTTTGAAGGGGATGTCACCATATTCAACTGTCTGGAGAATCCAGTGCGTTGTGTGTTCAAGGCAGCGGTCTTGTCCTGACTTAGAGGTGTCCGTATTGTAGAAGAGACCCTTGATGAGTGCCCTCCGATCTTTCTGAATATAGTCGAGTAGTCGCTGTTGAACTGGTAGGAGCAATTCATGAGGTCTCTTGACTGGATATTGGGCGCCTGGTTTATTGTAGGGGGAGCGAGGATCACAGTCCCAAATGATCATGTATTTTCCTCTTCCCCCTTTGGATTTGATGATCGCGATACCCCAGACATGCCAGGGTCTGCTGTCCCAGTCATGATCTCCAACCCAGCCGGAAGTCCATGAGCTAAAAAGTGTAAGCCAACTGTGCTTCTTTCCATTTTTAGAGCAACACCATGTTGAGAATGTGTCACGGCTGGCACCATGGCCTTTAGGTAGGCATCTGGTCCAGTCCCTTTTGTCACTGTCGGTGGGGAATGACGCTGGTCTGGGATGGACGTAAGGGGCGCTTGGGATGTCACTGAATTGTCGCAGGAAAGCCATAAGCTCCGGCGAGAGGGTCCGGGGATCACAGGGAGGCGCTTCATCCACGGACCAGGCATAGCGCTCCAGGGCAAAAATGAGGCTGGGATCCACGGTCAAAATGAAGAAAATAACGAGTACTAGCTGATAAACATAAAAAGAAGTGGATAGGACGACTAACCAAGTAGTAGTAAGAGTACAAGTAATATATCCAAGTGCTGTTAAATTCAAGACCAGGGTATAGCGCCGGAATATTATAATAAATAATGTCGATGACGGATAATAATAGAATTATGAAAATAAATAAGTCAGGAGGAAAAGAGTCTATAAAGGGGAATACAGGCAGCTTTTATATATCTACTTATTGTCCACAAGCCAGTGACCCTCACTTCGCACCGCTCGCTACGCTCGCGGGGAGTTAGCGTATTGCAAGGTAGGCCGCTCGCTGCGCTCGCGGGAGTTGTCGCCTTAGAATTAAGGTGTTGAAGGTAAAAGGCGGTGAGGGGTGGCACTTTACGGGTTTTTTTACGTTCGAGTTTTTTGATTGGTTAAGAGGTTGGGAGCCAATGATACGGGCCGTACGCGCGGGAAGTGGGGCGCCAAAAAGTTGACACTCTTTTCTCTTAATAATAAGGGAAACTTTTGCCGAAGGTAATTTATGCTAGGATGGTCATCCCGCACAGGCGTGTACCAATGAATGCCATGAGTCACCCTCCTTCTCCCTCGGGCTCCCCCGTTGCCTCCTGTTGCCTCCTGTTGACTCCCTTCAACTCCCTCCAGCTCCCTGCGGCTCCTTGCGGCTCCTTGCGGCTCCTTCCACGCTCTGTCAGGTGACTGAGTAAAGCGGCCTTGCTCCCTTTCCCGAACCAAAATAGTATCTCTCCCTTCCAGTTAACCTTCTTCAGGAACGTGTCGAGGAGTTGTTCGGGTGTCTCGTCAGTCGTCAACGAGTAGGTAGTTAGGCGCAGGATAATTCAGAAATTGGCAGAAGTGTGGTTGGTTTTCGTTACGAGTGCTTAGGCTGAGAAAACTTCTGTGTCTAGCTTAGATGAATCAAATATGGCAACGGCTGCGCCCTCATTTGCATGACAACCCGATGGATCGGCGCCAGGAGAAAATAAAACGTTGAGATGAAGGGCGTTGGGTTCGAGGCAATGGATGCGTGCTCTTGTCGAACTGGTTTAGTGAATATTCCTGCGGTTGTAGGACTTTTGTACTGGTATCTATAATCTGTGAATATTCCAGCGACAAACATTCGTTGGTTATTGATGCCCTGGGAGTCGGCGTTGAAGAATCGGTATAGTAAAGGCGGTATTAAGAATTGCCGCTGGCGTCTCAGGTTGCCATAGGATACTCTGCATCTCTGGTGTATCTTTTATGGGTATGTGAGTCGGAAACTCTTGTGACCCCCCTTGCTTGATATACTAAAATCAGGCTTTCATATAAATTCATTCGCCTTATTGATATATTTCTGGCTCATTAGTATGAACCGCAGGTGAATTAAGTTTCACGAGACTCTGCGAAGCTGCTATCGACGTGATTTCGGCCTGGGGTGCGAGATTAGTCTAAGATATAGATTAAATGACAAGTTTGAAGCTATCTTACTTGTGTATTCTTAAGACTGCAGGGATGCCGTAGGGTTCTAGGCTGGAATATTGAGATATCAGTGTCATCCCACTATTTCTCTTGAAGATTGATGCACAGGGTAGGCAGAATGCGCTGGTCATCAGTCCACCGATCATGAATCCTCGGTTCGCGGAAGTAAAGCTCCTGGACTTCCATCTTGAAGATAACTCAAGTAGATGTAGGTAAGGAAAGGAAATGTGCGCAAGGCAGCGAGTTGAGTTGAGTACTATTATATAGAGTAATAGTAGCTGCGCTGTGGATCAAGTCACCTAAAAGAGAGATAACTCTTAGCAAGGCTTCAGTATTGCTTGGAGTCCTAGGCTTCACTTACCCCGTATCTTTCCTGCTCCAACTTCTCACCGGGAGAAAGGACAAGCCCCTATAAAGTTAGTCTTCATGGTAGTGAATACCACGCAGTCATTGGTTGAATCAGAATAGATATTCATATAGTTGCAAGCCTGTTGCAATGAAAAATGTATCTCTCCGCTGAGGTATAGGTGAATCGAAGACTGCAAGAGTCAGCGGACACGGCCAGGCTTAGCAATGGATATCAACACACCTTTCAATGTTCCATGAGCAAGTTCCTCATAACTGTGTGCCGGTTAGGACCAGAGCTCTTTGGATTCGTCGCACCCAACCAAGCAATGTCCGTGAGCTTCCATGATGTTATAACCTCCGGCACTTTGAGAACAATTTTCTGTGCACGGCATGTGCACTTTGGCAAATTGCGTCAGCGAGAACTGGCAATGTTATAGTAGCCGTGGCTTAGAGAAAAGAAAAGGCATGTTAGGATAGTCATATAATATAGCAAGTGGATAAGCTCACAGCCATCATCTTCAGCTCCTGTGGTATATTGATCGTGACCAAGTTCTGCCTCGCCGCTAGCAATAACATGAGTCTAATAGGTATACGTATTAGTTAGTGGCTACTTCTTTCACTGTGGATGATGCTTTTGGCTTACCAAAGAGCGCCCCGATACTGGCCTTAGCCAAGGCTAAACCATCAGCATCTTGATGTTGTGGCCCAGGCCAAGGCTTACAAGAATGGATGAAAACAAGATAAGCCTTGCAAAGGGACATATAATATAGGCCTTGATGTGGAAGAGTCAGCTTGGGAGAATACAAGAGAAGAAGAAGATGCAGGTGGAAGGGGGGGGGATAGTAGTGAATTTGATTCTTTGAAGATGAAAGAACTGCAGCTGTGGGGTATGAATCGTATCAAGCAAAATGAATTACAAAGGCCAGATTAGTAGTGAATAGACCACTTGCTGCGATATGATGTTAATCTTGATGCATACTACCACTATTCACCGCTTCCCCGATCAAGAAGGTTTATTTTGTTTGCATCCTACTACCGCTATTCACCGCTTCCCTGATCTAGTATGTTTGTTTTGTTTGCCTATTTGCCCCCTGTCGCTCCGCAATGACTTAGTGCTTTAGGCGCTACCGGGTATTCTTAATGATCGCTCAAACGCTTCTTACTCGCAAGTGGCTCAACCAAGATTTAGATAACGAAAGAGCACGAGACGCCGCATTTTGACTTTTATTCCTGATAATACGCAGCGAATTCAGTGATGAAAAGAAAGATCCTGCCAAGGTTTACAACGCCGTGCTATTCGTTGTCTCACATCCAGGAACCTTCAAACAGGGCACGAGAATTGCGGTGCGGTCGATTTTTGATGAGCGTTTTGTCGTGTCCACGAAGCAACGAAGCCAATTGGATCGTTGGAAAAAGGGGGCTACTATCAACTCCTCAGGCGACGAGAACACAACCGAGGATGAATCTTCTGAGCCATATCTTTCTGATGAGCCCTAAGCCAGGACGATTTGGGCGAATGATTTCTTTTGACTAGGCTTCTAGGAATCTGTGGTTTTGCGCCATAAGTGTGGTCGAGGCACGTCTACTACCCACTTATCATACTCCATCTACTACCCTTTCTTGCCGCATGACCTAATATTCCGACGGGTGAAGCACAAATTGTATTTTCGTCATTTTGCTTATAGTTGATTGACCCTAAATTTATCATCAGGATATCTTGGTATCTACTTGTGGAACTTACTCCATTCGATGGATTGTGGCATTTAAGCTCCAAGCACACGACGTTCAGTCATCTCCTTGGAACCCAATCATGACCCGATCGATGTAGAGAGCCTCACATGTAAAACTCCCTACCCTCCAGGAAGGCACTAGTACCACCTTTCTTGAGCCTCCCGATGACCCTCCGCCAAGAAGTCACTGTACAGCGTGCTAACGTAGAGGAACTATGTTCAAGAGATGATTTCATTGCCTAGCTGGCTTTTCAATGTGGAATCTACAATCTATTGAGACATTCTGGATTATAACCAAGTATACAAAAAAGATAACAAAAACCCTAGTCCATAAATCACCGAGCTCGTAATCGCTTTGACCGACGGGGAGTAGGTTTGATAGTGGACGCTTTCATTTTGCCTGGACGCCCTTTCTCCTTCTGCTCCCCACCAGGCTGCTCTTCTGGGCGCCCGCGTTTTCGAGACGAGCGCGTCGCATGCTGTGATGGAAGCTGAGAACCAGCTTCTAGATTTGCCGCCTTTGCTGCTCCCCTGGTCACTCGCCGTGTAGAAATCTCCGTCAAGTTTGAATCGGTGCTAGTCACTGGATATCCAGCAGAGGAGGCGGAAATTTCAGTGCTTGGCGGGCAGGTTGATGGCTCCATGACTGTGATAGGACCGGGTTCCATCAATCGAGGGTCAATATTTGCCATGCCAAAATCGAGAGAGGAAGCGGGTGTTTCGGTGCCTGACCGAGTCTCTGACTCCGTAGACGCGTCTCTGGACGGACCATCGCTAGGGCTAAACTGTGGCATTCTGGGGAGATGACACAATTTAATCTTGATATCGTACTTGTGTTCATTGTTGGCGTGGGCCAGAAACCCGGTGATACTGGCAAATCTGGGAAGATTGCGGCAAGCCTCCCAGTTACAACTGATTCCGTCGCGCACATAACACAGATGAGAGTCGATGAGATGACGACGAAGAGAGTCTGGACGGTTGGCAGGAAATCTATGCGGAGGAGGGTTTGACGCCGAGCGACGGGATATACCATAGCAAATAATGCAGACATCTGTTGGGCATTTCTGACTGTCTTCTTCAGGAGGCGAGGATTCCTGTGGCTGTTCTGATGGTTCATCACTCTCGCTGTCGAATTTCCAATCAACACGATTGCCCCGCCTGCTCGGCTCGCAGAGCCCAAGGAGCGCTACCATGTCCTTGGTAACCTCGATGCGACGTGCGAGCAGCTTGTCCTCGTCATAATCCTCAGCTTGGGGGCCGTAAAAGTTCTCCACGAGGCGAGCGCGTTCACGAAAAACGTATTTCGGGGTAGGCAACTCCCAGTCCTCATCGTCCGAGTTGTCAGCATCACATGTTTCAACCTCATGTTCGCCAAGAAGCTGTTTGATCTGTCTGTTGACTTCGAGTACAGGTGCGTTTCGAAAATAATCCTTTCTGGCTGTCTCTCGGGTATCGGTTGCTAAAGTTTTGCGAAGCTTGGTCATTTCTCTGTCGACAGCTTTGTGCCGTTGATAAAGGTGTGGAAAGGGCTTTTGCGCATTCTTCATAGTGCCGGCCAGAGATCGCATCTCCGCCATAAGATCTCTCTTCTCTCGTTTCAACTCCAGCATTTTCGGATGTCGGCAAATAGCACGTCTATGTGTATCGGTAAGCTCGGACGGCGCTAACGGATCCCTCTTCCTGAGCATACTGCCAGCGACGCGCAATAAACCCTCCTGATGCGGCCGAAGGAGAACAACATGTTGGAGATCGCGTCCAATGAACTGTGACTGGTAATGTTTTTCAAAAACCGCGTCACCCGACTGACCAAGCACCCTCTGCCGCTCCTGGCTAGTGAAATTCCCTGTCCGCTCCTAGTCAGACCTAATATGATAAGAACTCCGTAGAATGGTGGTAAAGTTTCCGGGGATTTGGCACTGGAGTGACTCACGATTGACTTCATTTGCGGCCCAACGGCGAAAGTTGTAATGCCCAATATCGTCTTCGAATCGAGCATCTCGACCTAACTCTTTAAGTGCCCGTTGACTTGACTCATAAGTCATCGGCAACGACGGATGAAGCTCATAGCCACGCGTCGTGCGATCAAAACGCCGAAGGAGGGGGGTGTTAAGAACCTCGGTTTTCCAGCGGAGCGGGAGCGAGGAACTGCGTTTTGGAACTCGGAGCCGCCAAATAAGCTCCGGTGTGAGGTCGGTATTAACAAACGCTCCATCTCGAAAAGCGAAAGAAATGATTTGAGTGATCGGACAATATGCCAGTTGATAATCGCCGTGCATGAAAAATTTGGTTCTGGCAGTGACTGTCAGTAGTGAATCCGGTGCTCCAGCATTTGAGACCATAACCACGCTTACCCATCAGCACCTTCCGGCCGACCTTTTAGGTTACGAAACTCTATGACCGCACAGAGAACGTCACGTTTGCTCTGAGGGTCGCGTAGGTAGAAGAGTTCAATGTCGCGATAGCAGACCGAGTCCGGAAGGTCTGATACGGGGATGTGCTTCGGAAGATCACTCTGAAAAGTGGAATTTTGTTTGCGCTTGCTCAGGGAGGAGTCGCCAGGTAGAGAGGTGTTCTGTGGAATCAAGACGCCGGGTCGGGTCCCAGTAATGGCGGACCAGAGTTGGATGGTAGCAAATTGGACGATCATACTTCCGTGACGAAAAAACCGCGAATGGACCCAGTGATGCCGATAGATCACACAAAAGACATCCACATCTAGAGTATTCTTGTCCTTCGTTCGTCTGGAAATTTTGCGCTCAGCCGGAAATACGCCATTGAGAAACTATGCTCCAGTTAGCCCAATCCCCTTCAGAACAGAAGATGCAAACATACGCGTCGCATCTGCTGATGAATATCGTCATTAACACTGCGGCGGGCAAATAGTTCGAAGTATTGACAAAGGCGGCGCCAGTATTCGTCATAGGATTGAAGTTTTTTCTTTCGTGATGTCTTAGACATCCAGTCGAAAAAGTTCATGTAAATCGCTTGATCTTCCAGTAGAAGATAGTCCACGTAGTCCTGTTTCGATTGAATGCAATATCTATTTTCTTGTTAGTGCCCAAGTTTTCATTTCATCAAAGGTAAACCCACTTCCGCCAGTACCGTTCGACAACGGCGATTCCTATCAGCGTTCTGGGCTTGAAGTTTGGAGGGAGCCATCCAACACGGCGGAAATGTTTCAGTCTGGCTCGAGTTTCCTCGCAAAGGATGGGATCGGTCCAGAACTGGTCCTCATTGACTTGAGCTGGAGGTACGGACACAGGCGCCATGAGGAGAATTCGGAGACAAAGGCTAGGGTTTGGATTCTGTGATATGAGACTTGGGAATCAAGTGTGTCGGGGTCGATCGAGGCAGCGCAGATGGGATGAGGAGAAGGCTGTTGAAAGACCCCCGGGGGAGAGGACAGACGAAGCATCTTATAGCCACTCGACCCAGCTGGGCAAAAAGGAGGGGGCCCTGGGTTTGGATGCAGAGGAAAGCCATTTTCGGCGTCGTTTTGGTCGTCAGTCTAAACGGGGGGAACAATCGTTGAAGTCAAGCGTCAACAACAGAACGAGAGGTGGATGACTAACAGTCCTGGTTGGGTGCAGAATAGGGGGCGGTACCAGGCAGCGGGCGGTCAAGCAGCGGCTCGCCGTCCAAAGTTACGGGTGGAAAGGAGGCCGTTTCTGGCGCCAGAGGCTGTCATTTTCGGCGTCGTTTTCACAGGTCCCTATATTCTACATGTAAAAAAGGACCACATCTATAATAGGCTTATTATTGACCATAAAATTAGTGAGGGCAACGTTTGTTTTCCTCCATTTTCTCATGCCTTGTGAGACAGACGCACCAGTCCATCAAGCAGGCAGCTAGCTGACGAACTAATATTTATTCCTTTATACATATATAAGTCTAAATGCTACTGTGGATCAGGAGTTTGACTAAACCCACAGGGCATTTTCAATCAGGATCAAGCCCGGCGTAGTGTGTAAGGTGAGGTCGGGGGAGACGGTAGGCTCTCGCGGGAAGGAATCGTACAGAGCTTTCTTAAGGAATCGTACAGAGCTTTCTTAAGCGGGTCTCTCAATAAATCGTACGCCTCTTGCACCTCAAGGAATTCTGCCTTGGCCATGTCTTCGTGAAGACCCTGCGCTGCGATGCGATCGGGATGATAAACCAGCACCTTTCCCATATAGTACTTGCGAATCTTATCCTGGTCATCTCGTTCCTCCGGCGGGACGCCCAGGACCTCATATGGAGTTCGCGAACCGGTCCACATGCGGTTCGGCGAGGGATTTCGCACCCTACGCCGGGCTTTCTCGGCTTTTTCATGCTTGTTTTGCAAGCGGACGGTTTCCGTCTTTTCGGATTCCTCTCGTAACTTGTAGGCCGCGGCGAGTGGTTTGTTGATTTCCGTTTCGATTTCCGTCGTCATCAAGGCTGGAGCATGGAAACTGAGGGCGTCGCCGCCTTCGATGCGATTTCTCGCGGCTTCTCCTTGGGTCCGGCACCAGACGGCTGCGGTGCTGTTGAGGGGTGGGCAACTTCCTGGCACGCGTTCGCTGGATGTTAATCTGCGAGGAGTTACTCGCATGCCCCGTTCTGCGCTGTGATGGGCACCATGCTCTATTAGGCATTGTATCATCGGTCGGTCCATGAGTACGGCGGCGTAATCTAGGGCGGTACGGTCATTATAATCGGTCGCATTGACGCTGAGGTTAGGTGGTTAGCATGATCTTCTAGCACGGGGTTTGTTCTGACCCTATACACGTACAACTCCGACGACTGATGGTCCATTCCACAAAGAAGTCTGACAATGTCAATCCAGCTGTGCATGACTGCGAGGATGAGAATCGAATACTGGCCCTGCTTCGTTCGAATGCTCGTCACCATCCATGGGAAGTTGCTGATGAAGTGACCGAGGACTGGTGTATTACCGGCGCGCGTGAAGAATATGATCGCGTCCGTGAAGGAGACGTTGCGGGCTACCAGCACCTGAATGATGCCACGAGACAGGTGACTGGTGCTTGACGATGAGACGGCATCTTCCGCGACCCAGTGGACCAGTTGGGGCCCAGTCTTTGCATCCAAAGCATAGACGTTGGGATTCAGGATGAACAAAAGCCTAACCAGGTCCACGTGGCCATGTGCCGATGCCCACAAAAGTGGTAGTAGTTCGTCTGTAATACTTTTGCGAGGCGACCGAAGCATGATCGGGAGGCCTTTTAGGCTCCCCAGGCCGAGGTATTCCGCGGCGGTGTGGGAGATGGTCATCTGGGAAGACCATCGAGGAGAGTAAACGAAGAGCCAAGTCCAAAAGCGAAGATCCCGCGTATTGCACAAGGTTAAGACGAGGTCTACAAAGTCATCCTGATGCTTCAGAGCGCTGTGCCGTACGTGGAAATGCCAGTACCTTGCAGTGTAGTGCAAAAACGGATGCTTCTCAATCAGATCGCTGCGAGCGACTTCTTTGTAGTTTGAATCGCCGACAACTGGAACTGTATTGAAGTCGCTGAAGAGAAGGTACCATACACAGCGTTGTGACAAAACCTCATGTGCACTGTCCAGAGTGAGAGAGTGACACCAGGGTCCGAATCGGCTGGGATGATCGGAGCATATCGCAGCCTCGTTTGAAAGCAGGAATTCTCGTGCCGTCTGGTGTACCAAACACACTTTCTGCTCTCGAAAGGTAATGAACGAGCCGCCAAGTCGTTTCAAGTAGTTCTCCGTCGCTCGATGAAGGCACGGAGCGAGGTCCGGCGTCGACCGATGCTCCTTGCAGACCGATAGTGCATAGTCCATTTCCGTCAAAGTCAATGGCCGAGCGGCAGCCAAAACAATCTGCAGGAAGCATTTGGTTAGGGCGACATTGCTGGACTGTTTCACACATTGACCGAGAAAGGTGGCGTATAGCGTATAGATACTACGGTCGGTCAGCACAGCGATCATTTCGTTCTCCGACGCTCCCTCTTCCGCTTCCCGCTTCAGGAGATCCATGATTAGCGCAACCCAGAGGAAGGTATAATCATGTGCACGAAGTAGCTCGCTCTGCAGACGGGTCTTCGTGCTGGGTTCGAGGAGACACTCGTCGACGAGGTCGTTCAAGCTCTTATCCACGACGAGCTGGACATCAGAACTGAGCAGTTCAGTCTGGTCTTCACCCCGAAGGCGACAGTGATCCAGCCTACGTAAACGCGTTGTGATGGCGTTGAGAGGTCGCCCTGTGATAATCATTTTCAGATACGGGACCTTGACCAGATGGTCAGGCCGACCACTATCGACAGAGTGCTCATAGAACTTGGCGATGGCGGCAAGCAACAAGCTCTGTGTCGTTGCTTCACACTCATCTAACCCGTCGAGGACACAGAATACGTGACTGGACCCTTCGGCGACCGCGGCGAGAAAGAGACGCCAAAGCCAAGCAAACTGGGCGAGGATCGCATTCCCCTTGTTATCATGCTCGGTGATCAATGTGCTGGGGAGCGTGTCTCTGGCTGAAAGCACTTGATGGAGAAGAGCCTGCAGTGCCGCGACTGCATCCGCTTGGAGTTTGTTGTCATTTCGGAAGAAGAAATGACACACCGTTCCCGAGCAAGAGTTGCGAAGCTCGTCCACGACTGTCGCAGCCAAAACGGACTTTCCGCAACCAGCGTCTGCGGTCAGCCACAGCAGGCTGGATGCTGGTTCTTGCTGCCACTGGAGATACTGCGGATGGTTCAGAAACCAGGTACAGGTCCCAACCACGCGAGGAGGATTCCGGTCTTTGTGGGATTCATAATCGCCCGAAGGATCCGCCGCACCATTTTCCGTCTGATAGAGTTGTTGGAGAATCTTTCGTCGTTCTTCTGCTACGAGGCCGTTTTTAGATGCAAGGGTGCTATTCACTTCAACGGTGGTTAGTTGACATGGGACAGACATAGACTGAGACGAAGGTGATCTGCTCCTCGAGGATTGAGGGGCAAAAGGCCTTTTGTGTAACTGTAACAAGTGAATTGACAAGCGGTGCAAGGTGGCTATCCTATGGCACTGTGCCTCTGCCTCCCATGCCTCTTCTGATTCTTTCCATTCGCGCTTCAAGCGTCTCATCCTCGCGTGCTCGCAAATCCAAAAGCGGAGGGCTTGGCAAGACATTCGAGCATAACTCACCCGCTTGAAGGGCATTCACGTAGAGGTCTTTGATGTTTCCTCGCACCAGCTCAAAGTTATCCTGGTCTGTTTGGCTGGGACCGAATTTGCAAATGCCACCGTGATCGGCATTCAGCTTGACAATGTTCTCGCGATCCCCGGGGAGTCCAAATCGTGCGCTCTCTCGAGGGACGATCTGCAGCATGGAGAGAAATGTCAGTATGCCTAGTGACCAGTAAACCTATGGGCCAGAGAGTCAACCGACGCTCACCTGGTCAAGAACGCCCCAGAACGAGATGATATCATACTTCAAGAGCTGATGGCGCCACAGCTCTTGCAGCATATCGGTGAACATGCTGCCATCCTTCAAAGCCTCCAACACATCATCCCCCTTCTGAAATCCCACACCAGTTGCGATCTTGGAAGCCACGGAGCCCAATTGTACCAGAGCACGGTTTCCTCCGTTATGTGGGGTGCCAAAGAAGGCCAGGCCATTGGTAGCGTCGCGAATATGTGCATATTTGGGGTTGTTGTGGGCGTTCACCAGCGCCTGCTCCACCAGCAGCCCACCCAAGCTGTGAGCCAGGAATATCAACGGTCTATCCTGTTGTTCCCGTTTCACCCTGAGAGCCTCTAGGAGCTCGTTTGCCTTGTCGATGAATGTGCTTCGATCGCGACCGTAGACCGCCGTTGAGTTGTATTCGTAAAGGAAGATGCGTGCCGCGGGGACGTATTGGGGAAGGTCGTCGCGCAGCCAGAGGCGCCCGTTGCTGCCAGAAGGGGTCCGCCAGGTGTCCCAGGCGTGTTCTGCGTCATCTTTACTGCGGGGGTTTAATCCATGGATTGCGACGATACTGAGGAGTCAATACGGGTATTGTTCGAGAGAGAGAGAGAGAGAGAGAGAGAGAGAGAGAAGAGAGGAACTGTGTTGACGCACTCGATCTTGGTCACAGTGTGCGAGTCCGCGGTTGATGCGGGGAAGAGTTGTCGCAGCGGCTAGAAAGAAGGACTATCGTCAGTGTTGCAGGACAATTGCAAGGGTTTTGTGTGTGCAACAAACCATTTTCGCAGAGTACAGCAGCAGCTGCAGATACTCGACGGATGCATCTTTGAGGAAAGAAAGCCTTGATCAGTTGAGGGGCTGACTCATGGCTTTATGAAGGCGAGGGAGTAATCGCCAGCCTTGTCGCCGTAGCAGCTGACATGGAAGGAGCGGCCAGTCACGACCAGTCACAACCAGCCATGACCCTCCCTAACCTGCACACCTGGGTAGCCTTCCCAGTTGTGGCTTGGAAGGCACTGGCCGTCCATAAGGAATAAAGTTTCTGCACGCGAAGTCGAATGGGAAGCAATTCAACTGGTCTATACAGTCAGTACTTAGGGCTGCATACCTCCAAAGTGAATGATCGGCGGTGCTTTCGGCGCCATGTATGTATGTCTATCGCTGTCATTTGGAGGCTATCAATCGAGAGACGGAATTAATGATGAACAGTTTCTCTGATAGGGAGTTCCATTGGAATTTCAAGGAAAGAAAGACACCAAGACACCCTGGGAACATAAAATGAGAAAAAAGAGTATGGTGAGGCGGAAGCGGCTCTCCAAAGCTCGGCTTCTAGCTATAGTCAGTAGAAAATTATGCGTAATTTCAAATGGCTGCTTCGCTGAGCGCTGCAACAATACCAACAATTAAGAATCAACGACGGCTATCTACCTACAGATCATGAAGGGGAATCGTCACACTGTCCAATGAACGCCACAGGCGGGGAATTTGAATCTGTACAGTAAAAATGTACAGGGTGTGTACATGAAATGGGCACATGTCATTCTGTACTGACCCGAGGAGTGAGGGAATATTGGAAATGGTAAGAAGCCCGAGGAGACCGGATCTGCAGCGAGCTGGGTATGGGTGTCCTAGAGGTTAGCATGCGAATGAGGATGAAGCAGTTCGCTGCGCATCTCCCGCCGGGCTCTTCTTCATCCCAGACGTCATGACGGGGGATTTCAGAACCTTTTGCCAGTCGTGCAACATCTCCGTGTTGATAGCGGACAAGCGCACCTCACCGCCAGCTCGAGCAATCATCTCGTCCTCGTACGAGGAGATGGCGGCCGCCCGGTCAGATCCCTCGGTCACAAATTTGTTGATCGCTTCGAGTAGTTTGGCCGCATCCGTCACCGAGTGGTTCAGGCCCTGACCACGCTGGTAGGTCATAGCATGGGCCGCATCGCCCGCCATTGTAACTCGACCGCCGTTATTGTCCCACCGGTGTCCGTCTGCGCCAGGGTCGAAGTCCGTCAAGCCCATGTACCAGACCTTATGATCGTCCTCCAGCCACTCCAAGGCGCTCTTCCACGGGTCGGTAAAGGCTTGGGCGAATTCTTTGACCTGGCGAAGGCGCTGTGCATTGCTCCAATGGGCCGTCTCGTCTTGCTCTTGCAACGTCGAGTGCCACGAAATGTAGAAGAAGAAGGTCCACGTTTCGGGCTTTTCTGGGTCTGCGACGTCGTGCATTCCGAAGAAAGAGAAGTAACCTTCGGGGTTGATACCAGCGAGGTACAGGGGGTGGAACTTGCGCAAGAATAGCGCTTGCTCGCGGGTAAACCTGGCCTGGATGAAGGTGGCACAGTACGGCAGACGACGGACAGTTCCCTGGTCGGCTCCCAGCAGGAGCGACCGCAGAGTGGAACGAGCGCCGTCGGCACCCACGACTAGTCTCGCCGTGACAGACGAACCATCTTCGAACAAAGCCGTCGCATGCTGGCCATCCTCGGAGTGTTCAATGCCCTGGAGCTTCTTGTTGTAACGCAGATCCAACCCTTCGGCAAGGAGCGCCCGCAATTTGCTGCGACGAAGTCGGTAGAAGTACTGCACATGCAGGGTTGACATGAGTTCCCCAGACTGGGCATTGACAAAACTTAAACGATCGTTCTCGGCGGTGGGTTCGTGAGGGTCGACTTGGACGGATTGGATGTGTGCCCAGGCGTCATCGGGGAGGAGCTTCTGAAGCGCAGACGCTCCCCAATGGAGGCCCATGTTCCAGTCCCGCGGCCGGGCCTTCAGGCTCGCGTGTTTCTCGCAGACGACGCAGGGGATCCCAGCCTGAAGGAATCGAAATGATCAGCGTTCCATCGGAGATTTGATTAAAGGTATGTAAGGGGAATGATGATTGTATATCTGTATTCTGTACAACACAAGGCAATATCTCACCTTTTTCAGGCCCTGTGCTAGTGCCAATCCCGTGGTTCCTGTTGGGTTACATCAGCAAGGAGAAAACATGGTTGATGCTTAAATACTCCGCAGACTGGACAGTGGACATAGAAACGGAACATACCAGCGCCCACAATGAGCACGGTGGTTGTGGAACTGCTGGGCAGTACAGCGTCTGTAGACTCTGTACCACTGCTGCAGCTCTTCTCCACGGACACCCTGCCGGCTACCAAGGCCCAGAACCGTTTGAGGGCAGCCATGATGTAGTGGTGTGTGGGAGAAAAGGGAAGAGAAGAAGAGGAAAAGAGAAGGAGAGGGAGAAGGCTCCCCGATGAATAAGTTCACGCCATATCGATCGATCTTTCTCTCTTGAGTCTTATCACTCCGGGGGGGAAGGAGCTCCTTCCTGAGCCTTTACAGAGCTCAGCCAGAGCAAGCTCGTCCCGAGGGCAAAAGCCAAAAGCCAAGACAACAGGTTCAGGGACGGGACGGACCGTTGGGGAAATTCCGTGAATGCAGAATTGCAGATCCACGTGGGAACTTGGGAAGTGGCTTACAATACATGCCACTTTATTACACACAAGCCGTCCCGAGAATCAATCAACCTGCAGGGAATCGCGACATCGCGTGGGTAGTGGATCGGAATTTCTTCGATTCACTGTTCTGATTGGTTCAACTGCATATTCCGGTCGAACTCTACCTCGGAAATCACGGCTTATCCCCTGGTCACATGACCTAGACCCCTGGTTGACGGATTTCCCTAAAACCATTGTAGATGCGATCCCTAGATCCCAAGATGTCTTTCTTTGTCCACTAGACAAATGCATTCATATTCATAAACCGTGTCTCTGCTTCGATCGAACCATTCGATCGAAATGGCCGATTGCGAAAAGGAGGATCGCGAGACCACTCCCATGCCTCCCTTGTTATTTACCCCCGCATTAGCGAACAGTAACACGCCTCCTACGACGACCCCGACCGGCTCTTCCTCCTCTGCTAATACTGCGTCCGCTTCTTCGTCGACGTACACGTACACGCCCCAACACGACGCTCACGACAGTTATGATTATGACAATGGCGACGACGCCGACTCTGCCTACGGCGATGATTCCCTGATTGGAGATGACACCAAAACCCTGTCCAACTATATCACCGAATATCGATACGAGTACGGACGACGCTACCATGCCTATCGCGATGGCGCCTACTGGGTATGTGCGATGTTTTCCAGTCGAAAAAAAAAATCACAAATCAAACGTCGAGATGATGTTAATTCGGCCCTGTGTCAATAAATTCAGGGCCCCAACGACGAAAGCGCCAACGAACAACAGGATCTCGCCCACCACATGTACCTCGTAACCCTCGATGGCCAGCTACACCTAGCCCCGCTCCTCAACCCTCAGGAGATCCTCGACGTAGGCACAGGAACAGGAATCTGGGCCATGTATGTTGACTCTTGCTGTCCGATTTTCTCCTGAATTCACCCGGTCGCATTTTGCTGACTTGTTGTTGTCTCACAAAAGTGACATGGCCGACGAATACCCCAGCGCCCGAGTCACCGGCGTCGACCTCTCGCCCATCCAACCGCCCTTCGTGCCTCCGAATTGCGTCTTCGAGATCGACGATATGACCCTACCGTGGACCTACCCGGAAAACCATTTCGACTTCATCCACGTGCGCGAGCTGTTCGGATCGATACCCGACTGGGACGAGTTCTTCCGACAGTGCTGGCGGTCGCTGAAGCCCGGGGGGTATATCGAGGTCGTCGAACATTCGGTGGAACCCGTCTCGGACGACGACACGGTCGGACCGGACCATTTCTTCGCTCACTGGGGCCGGACGGTCATCGAGGCGGGTCAGCAGTTTGGGAAAACCTTTTCGATCTGGCGCGAAAGTGCCGATCGCCTCCGGCGAGTCGGGTTCGACGACGTGGTTGAAATGCAATACAAGTGGCCGATGAATGGGTATGTATGGGCTTTCGTATCGGCTCTTGTTGATTTCGCCTGTTTGTTATTCACTAACGTTGGTGTGTGTGTGTGTGTGTGTGTGTGTGTCAGATGGAGCTCCGACCCCAAACTGCACGAACTCGGCCGATGGAACCAATATCGCATCAACGACGGCATCGAAGGGTTCATGCTGCGCTTGTTGACGTCGACGTTGCAATGGCCCTACGAACGAGCGCAGATCCACCTCGCGCAGATGCGCGCGGCCTTGCGCGACTACCGAACGCATGCATATCTGCCGGTGACGGTCGTATACGCTCGGAAACCTCGATTACCACGATCGCATGTGCGGCGCAGTTGAGCCCCTTAACCTTGTAATACTTGGATATTGATAACGATGTCCTTATATAACGACCGTGACGAGATTCAAGCGTGAGTTCGCTATCAGTGCGGCACCCAACAGAGGATTTATACTGTACATACATGAGAATTTTGTTGGCATTTTAGGCATGGCGGGGGTTTTGCTTTTTCCCATCAGGTCTTTCGTTAATTAATATACCCGTTCAGACGACGTAGGTAGGCATCGTCAATCAATTTCAGATACCACACGTGACCTACGTCTTTCTTTCAGTAAGGGAGCTAGCCCTAGAGGTATCCAGCAAGTCAGGCATTGGACTAGGTCACGGGTTCTCAAGCGATCCAGGCATCAGTCCCAATTTCCTTTCCAAATTGAAATCGACCATTACAATACTCCTATGTTGGAAGCAACTGCATCCATCCCCCTCCACGAGTCCACATCCTCCATGTCCAGGCCATTGTCGCCGATCACTCATGCAAGCAAAACGGTGATGCCTTGAGAGGAATCCTGAATCTTGTCTTGTCTTCTCTTGGCAAAGGCCGTTAAGGTTGACGATCGTCGGTCCGTGGCAAAAGCAGTTCCCCGCTCTGAAATGGATACGAGTACGAGCGACTTCTCTGTTTAGATGTTACAGAGTCTGCTGCTATCTCTGTCTAGACCCAGGTCCGATTTTCTTCCCAGGGTTGACACTGCCTATAAGTATTGATCGAGGCGCTCGCTTCTTATTGACTTTGAGTTTTATTAGCCTCTCATTTCCCCCCACCCCCCATATTAATCGTTAGCGAATACTTCATCATTTGATCATGGTTAAAGGAGACATAGCCCCTCCAGCAGATGCAGATACCCCTCCACCATACACACTGATGGCGGACGACGGAGTGGTAGAGAACCCGGCAGACGTGAGAGGTACGACCGGACGCAGAGAATATACCTGTCGCGCATTCTGACACGAACTAGACGATGGCCGTATCGAAGTCGATCTCGACTCCAGGGTCTGCAGGAGCGTTATCAAGTTGATCAATTTCCCTAGCGAAGAGGAACTTTTCCGCGCGCCGCCGCCAGCATATGCCGAGATCACGGCCGGCGAGATCAAGCTCAACATCGTCATCCAGGTGGTCGGCAGTCGAGGAGATGTGCAGCCGTTCATTGCATTGGGCAACGAGCTCCAAAAATGCGGACATCGCGTGCGGCTGGCTACCCACAACGTATTCGACTCATTCGTCAGGGACTCCGGTCTGGAATTCTACCCTCTTGGCGGTGATCCCGCGGAGTTGATGGCGTACATGGTCAAGAACCCCGGATTGATCCCGCAGATGAAGAGCCTAAAAGCTGGCGATATCCAAAAGAAGCGCGCGATGGTTGCGGAAATGCTGGACGGCTGTTGGAAGTCATGTATTGAAGATGATCCCCTCACCAATGCGCCTTTTGTCGCCGACGCCATTATTGCGAATCCCCCGAGCTTCGCGCATGTTCACTGTGCACAGGCCTTGGGCATACCGGTACACCTGATGTTTACTATGCCTTGGAGCAGTACCAGGGCGTTTCCGCATCCGTTGGCCAATCTGAAGTATTCGAATACGAGCCGGAAGATGGCTAATTACGTGTCGTATGGAATTGTCGAGTGGATGACCTGGCAGGGGTGAGCAATTTCTCGATTTGCAACCGTCAAATGAATCGGAGCGGTATTAACACGAAGATGCAGACTTGGAGACGTCATCAACGACTGGCGAAAAACCATTGACTTAGAGCCTGTGCCACTTACGGAAGGACCAAGCCTAGCAGAAACCCTCAAAGTCCCCTTCACCTATTGTTGGTCACCGGCTTTGGTACCCAAGCCTGCTGACTGGCCTGCACATATTGGTAAGCTTGATGATCGACTGTTAATCACAACCAGATCGTTGACCATCACAGACGTCTGCGGGTTCTTCTTCCGCAACCCCCCTGAATATACTCCTCCACCCGAGCTCGACGTGTTCCTGAGAAGCGGACCTACCCCAATCTACATTGGATTCGGCAGCATCGTCATCGACGAACCCGAAAGGTTCACCACAATCATTCTCGACGCAGTTCGCACCGTTGGCGTGCGTGCCATCATCTCGCGAGGCTGGAGTAAGTTAGGCGGATCGCCGTCGGAGAACATCTTCTACATCGACGATTGTCCTCACGAGTGGCTTTTCCAACATGTTGCTGCCGTTGTACACCACGGTGGCGCAGGGACGACTGCCTGCGGTTTGCGAAACGGTCGACCCACAGCTATCGTACCTTTCTTTGGCGAGTAAGTCGTTCAGGTTCCAAACTCGATTGATTTCAAAACTAAGTATTCTCACAGTCAGCCATTCTGGGGCAACATGATTGCGGCATCCGGTGCTGGTCCGCAGCCAATTCCCTATCGTTCTGTGACCACCCAGAATCTCGCCGCAGCCATCACCTACTGCTTGCGTCCGCAAGCAGCGACGTTCGCCGGCGACATTGCCATCCGGATGCAAGCCGAGTCAGGTGTCAAAGCGGCCGTTGATTCATTTCATCGAAACCTGCCATTGGACAGACTGCGATGCCATTTTCTACCAGACCAGCCAGCCGTGTGGACGTACAAGAAGTCACTATCGAAGCCATTATATCTGTCAAAGACTGCTGCGCAGATTCTGGTGGAGAACCTGCGGATCGAGGGAAAGCACCTGCAATTGTGAGAATTAATTCACCGATGTTGCCTCTATTTATTTGGAGAATCATTCTAACCTCCCACAGCCACGAAATCAACCCGATCATCATCCAAAACCGCCGCTGGGATCCCGTCACTGGAACCACCTCTGCGTTCATCGGCGCAGGAACCGACATGCTCGTAGACACCGGGAATCTCTTGCTGAAGCCATACCAAGAATTCAACCGCGGCCGCATCGATCGTCCTCGTCCCGGTAGCTCCCGGTCCCCAAGTGCCCCCGGTCCCAGCGGCGTGAACCAAGCTTTAGAGAACCTCGAACGAAGCTTATCAGCCGCAGGAATCGGCGACGAGAACACCAGAAACGCATGGAAAACCACTGGAGCGGTGGCGGCCGCCTCGGCGATCGGCCTCGGCAAGCTGTTGGGTCATTACTATAAGGGATTTGGGGTGGATATTCCGCTGGCGACGGCGGAAGGCCTGCGAGCCGTTCCTCGACTCTACGGTGATGAGGTCAGAGACCATGGGCCAGTGAGGGATTGGAAGTCCGGAGCCGTCGTCGGCGGAAAGAACTTTGCGCATGGAAAGGCCGAGGGCTTGACGGGTATCTTCACGCAGCCTATCAAAGGCGCGAAGGAGGACGGCCCGTTGGGCGCGATGAAGGGTTTCGCCAAGGGGACGATCGGGGTGGGAACCAAAGTATCTTCCGGTATGGTTGGACATTTTTGCTGCGTTCGTGAAAGAATTCGGACACAGGCTAACTTACTTTGACTCACATTCGAAGCCGCGTTGGGTCTGGTGGCATATCCAGCTCACGGTATCACGAAGAGCATCCAAGCCGCAGTGAGATCGAAGACGAGAAAGGAGATCGTCAAAGCACGACATAAGGAAGGTGTATACCTGGAGGAACGGGCGCGGGCAGCTGGAATCAATCGTTCGGCTGTCGTACGAGCTTATGAGGCCTTCAAGCGGGAGGACAAAGATGACGCTCCGAGATAAACCACATACCGACAGCATCTAGACGAGATACGAGATACATTTGCACGTTTATCTGATCTTGACATGACATACCATGGCGTAATATATCGTACCAGACTCGGGACACTCAGACACTGTTCCTTGGATAGGGTTTCCAGCAGCTCGTTCTGATTGGACAATCAATTCGCCCTCCACAGTCGGTCCCACCGGCCAGCAGCTTGCATGAAAGAATAAGAATAACCTCGAATCCACTTCCGGCGTTAAGCTGCTGACTCCATCGTACCACTGTGGACATCTCGCCTCGACAGCGGCAACAAGACCTATTCACCCTGTGTCAATCGTGCCATGAGCGAGAAATCCTCAGAGGGTATTCAGTCTAGTTCGCCACCCTCGCTATCGGTGGCAGAAAGTCAGGTGAACTCCGCGGACGACTGGTCGGGGTTGGCGGATCCAGCCGAACGACGGCGGAGGCAGAATCGATTGAATCAGAGAGCGTATCGTGAGTGTTTCTAGTCCTCATCAATTGAAACGGCTTGGCTGATCCACCCGCGCCAGGTCGGAGGAAGCAACTCCAGCGTCAAAACAAGCATAAAGATGACCATGAGATCACGTCGCCCGGTAATAGTTCAACTTCCTATTATTCCGCCGGACAGAGTCAGACCGGTACTGCTATCTCCGTGATCTCGTCCCCAGCCCCCGGTCGCGGTGCAAAAAACGACCCGTCACCGTTCTGGCGTCTCCAAGCCGAGGACGTCGAAATCAACTGCTCCGCCGCGCCCGCGCTCGCCAAACAGATGCTCGAATCCTTCGCCCGCACCGCTTACCAGAGCTACATCCTCGGCTGTCCCTCGGCCGACCACCTCCTGACCCTGACCAAAGTCAACGTCTACCGCGCCTTCTGCAGCAACCTCGCCGTCCTCGGCCTCTCCTCCCACGAGTACATGGACGACGACGCCCTGTCGCCCTTCACCACCATGGTCGACGACAACAAGGCGAAGTCACTCCCGCCCAGTCTCCGCCCCACCCCCGTCCAGCGCTCGCTCGACCACCATCCCTGGCTGGATTTCTTCCCCTTACCCAAAATGCGCGATAACCTGATCCGCGCGCAGCACCAGCACCGCTTCGACGAGGAGCAGCTGTGCGTCGACGTCTTGGGGTTCTGGAATCCGAATCCGTCCGCGGACGAGGACCCCGCGCTGCTCGTCTGGGGCGAGCCGTCGGATCCAAGCAGTTGGGAGGTCTCGGAGGGTTTTATTAAGAAGTGGGGGTGGGCTATCTGCGGGTGTCCCGAGTTGCTGCAGAGTACGAATCATTGGCGGGCGAAGAGGGGGGAGAAGTTGATTTTTCGGTATTTATGATTGTATTTTTTTTTTTTTTTTTTGGTGGCTAAGTTTGTCGGAGTATGGCGAATGTAGCGGATCATACATACATAGCCAACGGTTATTTTCAGGAATATACATATACGGTAGATGATGGATAGTGTGGACTCCAGTCAGTCAATTCTTTCTCCTCGTCTAGTTGAGGCATGCCCAAATCTCAGGACCACCTTGGCACCTTCTCTGCCACGTTTGCCGCTAATGCAACCTGCTTACGAATCGCAATACGCACCAGCGGGAGCCAACGTTTAGCGCAACGATGCCAGTCGCTTTGTCAGCCAATCAGAGTGTCCTTTTTTTGTCATGATCATACGGTTGTAGGTATGTCGGCGAGAGAGATATATATATCGCGAGTGCCGTTAGGTATAGTCCCTAGAAAACGAGGATCGTCCATTTACTGCCATATTGAATTAAATTAAATTTCAATTCAAGTTCAACGCGCTGCCTGCCTACTGCCCAGCGTTGCCATTATATAGTATACTAACTACCACGGTACCACCCCCTCAATCTCATCCTTGCTAGAAGCGGGTATCTATCTATCCCTCGTGAAGCCGACAGCGTCGAGCCAGCCCTCGGCGAAAAACAAACCTACTCCTCGTCGCTGCTACTACTATCCTCAGCTTTCTCCAAGCTCTGGCTCTTACTCAGCTCCGGGTTCCGGATGCAGCACGCCAGCGCGATCAGCGGCACCGTCAGACAGATCCCCGTGATGCACAGCAGCCGCTGCGCGTGCCGGTACGCCTCCACCACCGCGTCGCGGTCCGGCGTGCCCATCGGGTTCGCCGCGGCGAAGGTGAACGGGTCCGCGTACACCGAGGCCGCCAGCGTTGCGTTGCCGAGACGGTTGGAAAGTTCCCGGGGCAGCACCTGCGTCCAGATCGCGCCCGAGATGGTGTTTCCTAGTGCGCTGCCGATGTTGTAGCATGCTAGGAAAAGGCCGGTGATTACGGCCAGGTCTGTGGGTTAAGGGATGGGGTTAGCTGGATGCTGGCGCGAGGGAAGTAAGGTTAAGGGTGGGTGGGAAGTAGGGGAACTTACGCTCGTGCTTGGTGGCCGCTTGGATGCTGGCCTGCGCTGGGTAGGGGAACATTCCACCCGCTGTTTTTCGTTGGTTAGTCAGTAGATTGACTGGCACCGTCGATTCGAGCGGTTGAACTTACCAATACCGAGCAGCACTTGAGCTCCAATGATGCCCGAGTGGCTGGCTCCGCCACTTCCACCGCGGAAGTGGATGAGCAGGCCGAATGCAACGGTGAAAAGGCACGTTCCGGCCACGATGAACGGCTTCAGACGGCGGACCCGGAAGACGACAAAGCCGAGGATACATCCGGTGATCACCGAGGTGAAGCTACCAATGGTCAGTCAGCCAGAGGCAGAGGACAGAGCAAGCAAAGATTCTTATCTTTAAGGGACGACGAACCTGTAGAGAGACAAGATCCGGGTGGCGCTGGTAATGGATTCATCGAAACTGACGATGAGGACGGTGTAGAGATAGTCGCCCTGGAGGTACCATGCTGCAGGGTGTTAGCGAGAACATTTCATTGGGAGTGGTTGGTTGCACTCGAGGTGGAACATACCCGTGTTCAACATGACTGCAATGCCGAGCGCACCCCAGACGGCACGGTCTTTCAGCAACTGGAAGCAGAGTTAGCGGGCAACAAACACCACAACCCGTATCGAACACCGACCTCGAAAGGCACCATTGGGTACTTGCAGGTCCGTTCCCAGTGGACCCAGACCGGGATGCACAGAACACCAATGACCAACGGTGCAATCACCTTGGCGGTTTTCCATTGGGCCGTCGCACCACCGGCAATGGTGAAGGGCACGAGGATCAAGGCGAGGAAGGCGATCAGCAGGATGATTCCGATGACGTCGAGCTGCCAGAAGAGTTCGACCGAGAGCCGGCGAGCACCGAGCAGCTGGAACGAGCTCTGGTACGATTCCAGCGCTCCGGCCTTCTTGGCTCGTCGATGCGCGACGAAGAGAACGACGAACAGAGGGATGGCGCACGCCGGGTAGATGATCGCCCACATGCCAATTCCCCATCGCCACGTGGTCACGCCGAGGACGGCCGAGGTGACGTTGCCGCTGACCCACGTGTTGATCTGGTGCCGTGAGTATCTTGGTTGCGGCAGAGATTGAGATTGCTACTTACGATAAAGGGTGTTGCCGGAATGTAGGAGAAAAGCAGACGCGAACGGGTCGAGGTCACGTCGCCGATGAGAACCTCGACCAGCAGGATGACCGTGGTATATCCGATCTGGTACAAAACGGCACCGGCGGAGAAGGTCTGCACGTTGTTGGCACACGTTTCAACGATGGTGCCGACGATGTAGAAGACCACGGAGATGAAGATCAGTTCGACTCTTCCGAAGACGTCGGCAATCTTGGCGGCCGTGGGCTACGGGGCGGTCGAGTCAGCGATGCCTGAACGGCCTGAACGGCTTGGGACTGTACCTGGGCGGCCGCAGCGATCACGGCACGAAGGACGTTGATGGTCGCGAGCAAGCTGTGAGAGCCGTAGTCGGCGGTGGCCAGTGGCTGTGAGAGGGTCACGTCAGCAATTGATCCGAATCCGAATGCCGTGAGCCGTACCTGATAAGCATAGCGAATGGTGCCATCCAAACCATAGGCGTAGGCGATCAGAAAGATCCCGAGGAAGAGAAAGATGCGGTCGAGGCGACGAAACTGAGCCGAGATGATCTCAATGCGACGCACACCAGGACTGCCTTCGCCGTGAAGCGTCACCGACTGGCGCCTTTGCTCGGGGAAAACCTCGGGGTCCGCCTGGGCGGGATACTTTTCCATCGTAGGACCAGGACCAGTCGACATGGTTGACGATCTTGCAGACTTGCACACGTGGAAGGAGGGGTTACATGGGGATATTTAAACCCCCGGGAAAGCTTAAGTTCATCTGATAAAAAAAATTTTTTTCTTTTTCTTCCCGTCAACCGTCATCGGCCCATGCCTGAGAGTGGCTGCTTGGCCAAGGGCTTTAGCGTCTTGGGTCGTCCAGATTATCTTATCAGATAAGTCGCAGGGACTCCAGGGAGACGATTTAGGTTTGGAATGGAGACGAAATGACAGTTCGTCGGGTTGGCAAAGTCGTGTCCATGGCTCGTAATTCGCGCACACGGTCATGGATGATGGTGGGATGACCCGGGACCGTCCGAATCAGATTAGATGATGGGATGACATTTTGACAGACACCGAAAGAGGACACCTCGTATTCGGAGTAACTTAGTTCCTTAGCGCCTCGGCTAAACTAGCCGGAAGGTCAGCTGTTCCTGTTTCCTTGTTGCCCACAATCATCCATCCATTGACAACTGTCTTGGTACTCTTGGTACTGTACGACTACGTGGTATCTGATTGATAATCTTATCTGATGACATTCTGTTCTTGTTCTTCATTCCATCCCCTGTCCAATCTGAAGATCCGTTCACATCAACCGATTCTCGACATAACGTCTGGCGATGGAATCAGAACCACCGTGACCTCAGGGAGTCAACTTGCGTCGTCCTTGCCCGGCTGCCGTGGCTGCAGCCTACACGTGACAGCGACATCGCAGTCATCCCTTGGAAGTTGGATGATGCCAAGTGGTCGAAATGCGCTCAGCGGGATTTGGTTTGACCGTCTTGGCGACGCTAGAAAGTAGGGCATCTTCAGCCGAGGTGAAAACCTTGGCAGGGGAAAGTGAGTCGACAGTAATTCTATTATGTCACTACTCACTGAGTCACTGGTAGTCTATGGAGTCTATGGACGGGTCTCACTCTCTCATCATCATCTGCAAGGGATGGAAAAGCTCGACGATGGCGGTCTGGAAGAAAACCTTTAAACCCCCAAGGGATGGGGTCGATGAAGCCAATAAGCGGCTGTGCCATGGAAGGCCGATGACTTCAAGGCGCAGGAATCATGCATGAACTGCGGGGATATATATATATATATATATATGTGAACGTCGGTGTAGAGCGAACTATTTATTTCAACGACCCGATCCCTAGTTTTTCATGCTTGAAACTTATTTCCCATCTGCGATTGCAATTTCACATCGTCATTTATCCCTGCGAGAATAACACCAACTAGTTGCGAACTATATACAGTATACATCGACATCGACATGGACACCTCGCTCAACACTTCCGCGTCCAAGGAGAACCAGAACCAACGGGAAGGACAACAATATGACCATGACCAAGGTATGTATGCTATGCTGTGCTCCTTCACCGACTTGACATCGTCAGATTTGATTTGATTGATATTATTTGCAGAAATCGAAGCCATCCGCAAGCACATCGGCGACGACAAGTTCAACGAACTCGTCAAGCGCATGACGGCGAAGGGTCCAGATGTACCCCGGTAGGTTGGCTGGTTTCTTCGGGATTGGTGCAGATGAGATGCTAATGCTAATGCTAATGCTAATGCTTTCTTTGTAGCAAGTCGGAGAAGTCACAGTAGACACGGTTCCAGGGAGGGTTACGTCGGATGACCTTGTCATTTATCTGCATGAAATGATGAATATCGTATATCGTACAAGAATCGAAATGCCTTGCTGTATATCGATCTATCATATATACTCTATTCTATGCTCTATGCGCCACGACGCAAACCAAAGAAACGAGAACAAAAACAAGGAACTTGCAAGAAACAAAGGCTAAAGCTTACTCTTTCCCGGCTGATTCTGATTCTTCAGCACCGCCTTGTTCCACGGATACGGGTCGAAGACCAAGTCATTAACCGGGTTCTGCATGCTAGCCCGCCTAAACAGATCCTCGTACACCGCGCCGTCCGACCGGCCCAGGCTGCTGTCCAGCTGCCAGTCGGGGATCTGCCAGGCGTCGACGAGCCGCACGGCGTGCGGCCGGATCTCGTCCAGCAGCGCGAGCACCGCCGTGGTCCGCGCCAGCGTGATCTGCCGCACCGTCACGGCGCCCGACGAGAAGAACTCGGCCGCCTCGCGCTCCAGCGTGTGCAGCGCGTACAGCCGGAAGAGCTTGTGCAGCACGCCCACCGTCTCCGCGTCCAGCGAGTCCGTCACCTCGCGCGAGGAGACCGCCTCGTAGAAGTTCTTGACCACCAGGTACTGCGAGTGCGCCGTCGAGAGCCGCCAGAAGTCCACCAGCAGGCTGTTCCACGAGCGCTTCTCGATGTCGCGGTGCTTCAGCGCCTCGAACGTGAGGTGTGCCGTGCGCCACGCGAACGCCGCCACGATGTCGCTGTCGACGGCGAGGATGTCGAACGAGCCGCCCTTGTCCCGACGCGCCAGGTACGTCTGGAAGATCTTGCTGGTATCGTTGCCGCTGCCCTTGCCGGCCAGGACGGCGCGGGCGGATTTGAGCAGCTGCAAAAGGACACGTCAGTTTCCACTCGGAGTCCAAGGGACAAGGGACAAGGGACAGGGACTTACGTATCGGGCGACCTGCTGGGTCAGCATGTAGTTGTCACCCTCCCAGGTCAGGGTGGGCAAGTAATCCGAATACCACGGGCCAATGCCACTGTAGCTGCTGTATCCATGGCCGCCACAGGCGCGACGGCAGACTTCCAGACCCTCGCCGGCCGTGGTACTGGCCAACGCCTTGAGACCGCACGACGTGGCATGGAGATCCGCCAGCAGGTCGGCGCCGGCGCGCAGGGCCTCGGGCCCCGGGCTGCGCGTGTCCTGTCCATTCGGCTGGCTGGCCGCCTTCATGCGGTCCTGGTTCTCCTGGTAGAGCTTCATCATGCCGCGGCCCGTGAAGTGGAGGGCGTACATGGCGGCCAGCAGCGGCAGCAGGCGCACCTGCACCATCTTGTAGTTCAAGACCTGGGTTTCGCCCGCGTCGGGCGATGCATCGCGATCCTGGAATTGTCGGCGAACGGCACAGTAGCGCGTGGCAATGACCACGCCGCGAGCCAGGACGCTGCCCGCCTGGAGGACGATGTTGGAACGCACCCACGTCATGGTTCCGTAGACGAGCGACGGCAACGCCGGACGCACGTATTTGTTGGTCTGCGGGTCGACTCGAGCAAATCGGGCCAGCATGCTGACGTGGGGGACTTTGTAGTTGTTGAAGAGAAGGAAGCCATTGTCCATGGTGCTGTTTTCATGTCAAACCGAGTTTTCCATGGAGCTCGACGGAGAGTTCAACTTACTTGTATCCAAACTTGGGTCCGATGTCCCCGACGTAGACGTTCTCCAATGGCTCGTGGGTCTGGAGGTCGCGGATCTGCACGACGAACGGGTGAGGGCCGTAGTTCTTGCCCGCAATGAACAGTTGAGCCATCACCACTGCGTGGTTCGCCGTGCGTCCCAGGGAGCCGATCCACCATTTCGAGGCCGTCAAGGAGGGCGAGTGGATGGTGAAGGTCTTGTCCTGGGGATTCCACGTTGCCGTGGTCTCGAGACCACGCACGTTCGAGCCGTGGCCCAGTTCGGTCTGCGCGTAGCAGCCGATGATCTCGTACTTCTCAGCGCGCTCGAGGAAGAGCTTCCGTTGTTCCGGGGTACTTTGTTCTCGCAGCGTGACCTACCGTTTCGCGGGGGGCATCTCGTCAGCCATGGACGCCGTGCAAGGAAGCGAGGGGGGGAAACATACCAAGAACATGCTGGCATGGAGACCGTACGGCGTGGGCTCTCCGATCAGATCGCTGGCGGCGTGATACTCTTGCTCGGTCCATTGGTGCTGCACGGCAAGCTGTTGCAAGCGCTTTCCCTTGGCCAGCGATCGTTGGATGCGCTCCACGCGTCCGAGCGAGTGGTTCTGGGACTTATCGAAGACCTCCTCGGGCTGCAGCAGAGCAAGAAGCTTCTTTTGGCGTTCCAATGCTTCCTTGGTGTGCAGCAACTCGGATAATTTCTCGACGGCGACGTTGCTCTGGTCGCGCTCCTTCTGCAGCAATTCGGAACCCTGGGGGCCGGACGGCTTCAAGGCCGTGACCCAGGCGGGGGGAGGAGGAGGCATTGTCTAAGTGTGGTGGAAGGAGGAATGAATCTGGGGAAAGGAGAGATGGAGATGGAGGAAGGGAAGTGATAAGAAGAAGCGACTCTTGACGTGATTCTTTTGGCCGAGGGATGCTTCCCGATGCGGTAATTGCCTCGGCTGTCAGCAAACGGCCGAGAAGTGGATCTGATCACCTGACGGGTGGTTTCTCAGTGCCTTGCTACTAGCTACAGATTACAATCATCCTGATGAGCTGGAGACTAATAGACTATTACTCGTCATCTTACTTTTGACTGATACTTTGTTCCCTTGCAGACTCTGTCAATGCACCTGACTTCGGCTGCAGCAGATCATCCCAATCCAGCGTGTTGATTGGTTGCCTTTGATCCGGGCGTATTCTCGACCGCCTTTGCGGCCGCCTTGGACGTGCATGACAGTATCGCAGCAGACCCGAAATGAGTACTACTTACTGGCTAAGATTTTCCATACGGGTTTTTGTTCATGGACGATATGTTGATTAACGAATGAATTTCTGTACGAGAATTAGAATTCGATTTCCTCGTGCGACTGTCACTGATGGATCCCGGGCATTCCCGAGGAATCCCGCGATCACATGCCGAAGGATGTCATGTCCACATGGCTGTCTCGAACACGTGTGCTGAATTCCTGATAATTCATCTTCAAAAGATTGATGCACCAGGTCGAATTCAATCCATTCTCCCAGCCTTGGACATCCTCGGAAGCCCCAGCCACAGCAACAGAATCCCCCCCGACAGCCCCAGGATGAACGGCTGCAGCACCTTGACCCCTCTGGCCTGCGCGATGGCGCCCACCGCGAAGGGCAGCACGGCGGCGCCTCCGCCGCCAAACGCCGCCGCGAACCCGATCGAACTGACGTGCAGATGTCGCGGCAGCAGTTTGGTCATCATGACCACCGCCGCGGGGAACAGGGGCGCCAGGAAGAACCCCTGCATCGACACCGCCACGGCCGAGGCGTAGAAGTGCGGGACCAGCCAGAGGACGAGCCCGAAGGCCATGGCCAGGAGCAGGTAGATCTAGATGCAGGGTTGTAGCTTGTGAGTCGAAGCCGCTGCCAGGTGTGAAGGGGAAGGGGAAGGGGGGGAATGGGAGCAAGCAAGCTCACTGCAATGGCCATGCGCTCGCCGATCCGCGGCGTCACGAATCCCAGCATCACCCGTCCGACGGTGATACCCAGCCAGAAGCCCGTCGCCGTCATGCCGCTGGCGAAGGCGCCGCCGTTGCGCACGCGCATCATGAAGGTCACGATCCATCCGCCCAGCGCCACTTCGACCCCCACGTAGCCCAGCAGGAACAGCGCGCAGATCCAGGTGACGCGGGCCGAGGGCCGTTGGAACAGGGCGTGCCGCAGTCCGCCCTTGCTCTCGTCGGGGGAGCGCACGGTGGCCTTGCGGAATGCGGCGCCGGTGGAGGTCCAGAAGCAGAGAGCGCAGGCGACCAGCTCGACGACGGAGCAGCCGAGCTAGCAAGTCAGTATCAGGGAGACCAAACAGGAGATTTCTCCTTTGGGTCGAGTCCCACCTACCATGACGTAGTAAAAATAGTACCAAGGCAGGTTCGCCTTGGTGACGATCGACGTCGCAATCAGAGGACTCAACACGGCTCCAGCCCCGTAGAGCCCATGCAAAACCCCCAGGACTTCGTTCGCGTTGGCCATGTTGCCGACCCAGGCATTCCAGGCCGAGTCTTCCAGCCCGTTGCCGAAGCCGGCGAAGATGAACGACACCACCAGCACCGGGTACGGCGGGTGCAGGCAGTTGACGACGTAGGCGATCAGATGGCATCCCGGCGCGATCACGGCGATGCCGCGCTGGCCGAGCGTCAAGTGGATTCGATTGTTGAGGAGAGCAGCCAACACGTATCCCACCAGCGGGGAGAGGAAGACCAGCGAGACCACCGTGTAGGTGAGGTTGTAGTAGGTTTCCAGCTAATTAATTTGATTTGCTCGGGTTAGATGAAGCAGACGAGACGTGGAGGAGTTCGCCCGTCTCTTACGTATGGAATGAGGGCCTATCCTTTTGCGTCAGTCAGTCATTTCGCATAGTGATGGCAGTATTTGATGATACTCACGCCGTATGCTGCATCGTTGGCTCCCATCACCAGGAAACACCAGAAGGTCGCCAGCGTGCGAGACACGTTGGATCGGGGATGATTCCATCTTTCCAGCGCGGGAATGGCCGTGTGACACTCTGCATCTGCATCTTGGGGAGAGGGCGTATCTCGTCCCAGAGGTTGTCCTGGCGATGCGAAAGAAGTCTGCTTCTGCTGATTGAGGTCCGATGGGTGGTGAGATTCGAGCTGGAGGACGCAGGTGGTCGAGGCCATAGTTCGACTGTCGACTTGTGTCGATGGAATGTATTGACGAGGAAGAGTTTCACCCCCAAGTCATCTTCCTGAAGGTGGTAAATTGTCACTAAGTGGCTTCGCGGGGAAGGTGGGGTTAGACTCCATACCCATTGGTTAAGAGGGAAATCTCTTCGGCTAAGCTTCGGACAATTTAGACAGACACACGTGGACCTGTGGGTTGATAGTCTAATCACTACTCCGTATATTTGTGAATTGTACCCCACATTGAATGCTACTACCCTCTGTTCTTACTTCTTAGCCTAAAGTGATTAATCAAGATGCAATTGCAAAGATCCTGATATACACCAGGCAGCAAGAATTGCAACTTGACTTGTGAATACGAAGGAGATGCTCGTATTGCCCCGCCCAATCACAACTAAACCCTAATGCAGAACGGCTGAAAATCACCCAACGCTTACCTTCTTCGTTCTGTTCCGTTGGTACCTAATTCACATATACTAACTCCACGAATGGGGAAAATTACCTTCTACTGCAACATCTGCGGAGGCCCGTTCGACTCCTTCGGCCTGCGCAAGGCGTCGACGCTCGACGAGGAGGATGCCGATGCGGATGCGTACCCGGATGATTGCGATTGCAGTCTGGGCGAGGAGAGTGGATCGGACGATGAAGCAGATGACCACGACGAAGACTCTCAAGTCGAACACGGTGATCACTGCCGATCGCGCGTCGGGTACAGTGACAGGCTCATAACGAAGGAACAGCTGAAGGTTAGACTAGCATGGTTCATCACATATTCATCTATTGTATGTGACAATGTGTTCCATTCCACTGGTTCTGACCAAAGTGCCAGTGGCTCGACGATGCCCGAATGATCTGCCCTCGAACCTCAAGGACATTGAACTTGGGTGCTGGTGCTGGTGCTCCGTCGGGCGATCCGTGCTTGGTTACCGATCTGGTGAGTGGTACGGAGTACGATTTACCGTAAGAAAAGAATGCCACTGACGGTCCATATGCAAGGGCGTCGTGGATGCATGGCAAGGCTGGACCCCTGCGGAAGCCGAAGCCGAAGCAGAACCAGAACCGGCTCCTCTCGTTCCGAATCAACATGGGTTCGTCGTCCACGATGCCTGCTGGCAACTGCTGCATCTCGTTCACCGACGCTACACGTCCTCGACACAGCGACCGCTGAAGCCTCGCGACGTGTACTTTGCCATGAGGGCTCGGTCGAAGCATGACCTCGAGTGCGCCATCGATTGGGACGATGAGGGCGAGTATGGTAGCGCTGGGCGGTTCCAGGGGCAGGAGTGGGAGGCGAGCACGGGATATGAGGTTCGTCAGGCCGTTCGTGTGAAGCGACGACATCTGCTACCTAGTTACTAAGATATGGTATGGGGACAGTGGATCGTGGCGAATCCCGCCGGGGAAGTCGATCTGTCTCGGATTCTGGCCGAGTCAACCTCTGAGTCTGCGTCTTATCCATCGGACGTGCCCGAGGCAGTCGCGGCGTTATCGTTACCAACCACAGTGATATTCCCCGACGCTTTCGCTCGGCTTCCCAATGACGTGCGCCTGCTGATTCTGGAAATGCTGCCGTCGGCCGACGCGTCGGCGTTGCTGCGCATCGCCCCTTCCTTCCGCGAGTCGACGGCTTATTATTTACCGGTCAGCTTTTGGAAGTCGCGGATCGACTGGGACCTTCCCTGGTACGAAGGCACGTCACTGCGCCGATTTCTAGCGCAGGAGAAAGAGAAAAAACGTCCCCTTCGCTACAAAAGGCTGCTTGCCTTGTTGAAGGAGGCTTCGGCCGAGCCGACGGGGGGCAGAGATAGAGATGTGCTGTTCGATGAATACATGGCCCTCAGAAACCGTCGTCGCATCTGGTTGTGCTGCGAACGCATCCTCGAGGATGTCGAGCGTCGATTCGCCACGGCGAGAAGACAGAGTGGCCGCGTGGCTGTCCAAGTGGAAGCCATCTCGCATTATCGAGTTGCGGCTATCTCGCGACCAGATCGAATCGGCAGCCTAAGACTCGCAGATGTCTATTTCGTCCCGTTCCTCGACAATAGCCCTCCGCTGAGACATGTGAGGGCATACCTTGGGGGGGATGGAGGTTGCATCGTCGGCATTGAATGTTCACTCGAAGGGAAGAAGCATCGGGCCGTTTGTTGGGGAATACCAGTGACTCGAGTCAGTGTGTGAGCATCCGGGCCGACGCAGTCATCGCAGGAATGATGATTTCTCTTGGGCCACGCGAGGAGGACCAGAGCAGTAGTGCCGACCGCTCGATTTGGGGCGTGGGCATTCTCACGCAGGACAGTCCCATCGAACCGGCGTATCGACTGGGAAGATGGACCGACAAGGATCTGGTGCAAGTCTTCCGACCGGAACCTGGCATGGATGTTGTTGGGATCAGCGGACAGTACAATGTATGGCTAAACCATATATGATTGATATGGCGCACTCATGCTGACAGCCAAATAATCCATAGAAGAACAACATCACAGCCTTCGGCATCGTCATGGCCGACCTGGCTGGCCAGTCGATCGGCCACACCGACTGGCCGCCGTCACAACTCGAATATTGCACGCGATGGATGATGGGGCGTTGTCCACCGCGGGATACTTGCTGAATGCCCGGCATGGCAGTTCCGCGATCGAAACGAACAGCATCGATCCGCAGATCTTCCCGACGCCGGTGCGTTTCATGGACTTTGCAGGGCGTCAGTTGAGTCATGTGCGAGCTTACTTTCCGTTGGGGGAGAAGAAGGAGTTTGGCGGATTCGGATTTCATTTCGCCGATGGGACCAACGAATTGGTCGGAGGTGATGATAGGAATAGGAACCATGACAGCGTGGAGGAAAGCAGCGAGCATAATACCGTCCGCTTCGATGTGCATCGCCACGAGAACATCATCGGAGTCCATCTCTATTTTGACAGCAACGTTAGTCGGACGGTGCCTTCCAAGTTGCACGGTGCTGAGGTGAGTATTGTATCTGTCTGACAATGGTTGAGGGTGCACTGACGCAGGCGAATATAGTTCCTCACCGATTTGAATCGAAAGTTGGGTCTGGGATACATCGAGGCATACAACGAGCACTACGAGAGAGTCTCGTATCCCCCACGAGGCAGGCGAGTTGCCGGTCTGCAGTTCGGATTGACTGCAGTGATCGAAAGCATGGGTCTTGTTCATGTTAATGACCGTTATATATCATTACTAGCACACCCACGCTGAGGCGTTATTCTGACGACTTGCGTAGGCGAGGAATATTCCCACTCCCATTATTTAATAAAGTATGATTCATGAGAACGATTATGTCGAGATAAATTCAGGTCATTACCGCACCATTACTCGTAAAGAATCCACATTACACATCAGAACATCAGAATAATTCACCGTCCAACCTACAGGGTATACAGGCACCCCCCTCTTCAACCCACCCAACTCGGGCAAACCGGCTACACCTACACCCCACAGAGAGGTTTACTCATAATCGTACAACTGCTTCTGCGGCTCCACGTCCCTCCGCAGCACATACTTCCGAAAGTACCACGGCAGCATGGCGCGGTAGTGGTTGACGTGCTTGGTCGTCGGCACCGAGAACACCTGGTCCAGTTCCTCCAGCGACAGCGCCTTGGTCTCCGGCAGGCAGAAGTACGCAAACACCCACCCGAACACGTTCCACGCCGCGTACCACCCGAATGCGCCTTGCGGCTGGAACGCGTCGCGCAGCGCCGGCCACGTCAGCGACACCACGAAGTTGAAGAGCCACGTCGTCGCTGTCGCGAAGGACATGCCTACGTCGCGGATGTAGAGGGGCTGGAGGATGGGTTCGTTAGTAGACAGGAAGAGACAATGGATGGAGGAAGAGGGTAAAGCTTACAAATGCTTCCGCCGAGTAGGTAAACGGCACCGGTCCCTCGCCCGGCGAGTACACGATCATGAACAGATAGATGCCCGTGGCCACGCATGCGATGCGCGCCGTGTCGTCGGGGATGTAGAAGGAGAAGCCCGTGAAGAGGAGGAAGATGCTCATGAGCGGGAACGTCGTCAGCAGCAGGTTGCGCCGGCCAAACGTGTCGATGGTGTACACCGCCGGCACCGCGAAGATCCAGTTGGTGATGCCGCAGCCCAGCGACACGACGAGAGCCGTGCTGCGGTCGAACCCGGCGTCGCGGAACATGGAGGAGGAGTAGTACATGATCGCGTTGACGCCGCAGAACTGGCAATGTCGTCAGTGAGTCTGCCGGGCAAGTTAAACCGAAGCGAGGGGAAGGGGCATACCTGCTGCATGAACATGACGAAGAACGACGACTGGGCGGCGCGTCGGTTGCGAGGGACGGTGAACATCTCGCGCCACAGTTGCTTGCCTTCGCGCATCTTCTCTTCGACCTTCAAGGCCGCGTGGATGTAGTAGAGATCTCGGGCGGCTTGCAGCGACGACGGACGCAGCTTGGAGAGGGCGTCGTAGGCGCTCTGGTAGCGGTCGCGCATCATGTACCAGCGGGGGGACTCGGGGCAGAAGTACACCTGCGCACAGACGAACATGGGACTGGAAGAAAGGTGTCAACCTGAGTCACTCACAAGATGGGCCAGACGAAGGAGGAGGAGGATGGCTTACGGGATGGCGGTCGACGCGAGCATCAGTCGCCAGTTGAATCCGGTGAGACCGTCGACATGCACGTTCATGAAGGCCACGGACGCGATGTATCCCAACATGATGCCGAAGGCAGTCCACATCTGCCACATCATCACGAGAGCACCGCGGATGTTGGCGGGCGCGCATTCGGCGCCGTAGACGGGAGTCGTCGTGGATTTGGCCCCGACCGCCAAACCCAGCAAGAAACGACTCAGCAGCAGGTTCCACCAGGTGTGTGCCGCAGCCATCCAGAAGGAGGAGGCAAAGGAAATGAAGCAGGAGATGAAGATGCATCCGCGACGTCCGAAATACCGGTTCAGAGGCGCCGTGGTCCAGCATCCGATGAGCGCGGAGCAGAGGTAGGGGGCGCCGTTCAAAAGGCCTTGCTGCCAGACGTTGGTGACGTTGAATTCTTCAAAGTAGAATCTACCGGTGGTCAGTCAGTCACACATCATCCGGAGTTTTCAGTCGGGACTGTGATGTACGTACTCTTGAGCTCCGTTGACCGCAGTCTGGTCCATGCCTTGCACGATAGCGGAACCCGCGCACAGGACTATACAATAGAGTTAGGGTCAGGACACGAGATGGATGCACGGAAGAACCTACTGGTCATGAAGTACATCATGAATGGCTGATTCCATCGATGCGTCTTTTCGCGGCGAAGCAGCTCCTTTTCGCCTTCGGAGAGTTCATCCAGCTCCTCGAAGATCTTGGGGTTTTGCGCAATCAGCGCGCCCTTCTTCAGGTCGTCGACGACGTGCTCCAGGTTCTTGTCCCGGGCAAACGCCTCGACATCGGCGAAGAGTTCCTCTTTGCTCAGCCCGGCCAACGGGTTCTTGAGCTTGGTGTTCTTCTCCGCGGCGGCCGCCCGGGCGGCATCGTTGTTGGCCCAACTCTTCGCGACCTCGATGTTCATGACATCCTGCTTCTCGTCGGAGACGGAATGCTCCGAGTGACGGGAAGCAGGCGCTTCGGGGTCGTGTTGCTTCTCGCCCATGGTGGAGATGTATCACTAGGAAAATAGAATAATGGTTCGACACGGCCAGCAAACAAAAACCGATGCGAGGAAGCCCACACCAAATGCGACATGACGGGGCATTCGCGTTCTATTTAAGCACCTGCAAGCGACCCCCGGGTCTCAGCGTCTGACAGGACGATTGCCACCGTGGGAGCCATGTGCGTTGGACCCCACTCTCCAGGTTTTTTTTTTCTCCAGGCTCTCCAGGCCAAGAGGCTGGGGTCCGGAAGCAGAGGTGCCATCATCCATGTCCATTGATACACAGGCCCGAGACGGATGCAGATGGAACGAGGCTCGAGTGACGAGTCCCACTCGAAGCTGCGAATGTGGTCACTGGCGCTGCTCGGAAGTCTTAGGAAGTCTTGGGTACCTTGACTTAAACCTTGGAGGATCGCCGTATTCCGCCTTTCGATTACGCGGGTGGCAGAGGGGAAAAGCCTAAAAGGACCGTCCTGAATCGTTTGACCAACGCGGTGCGGTTTGTAGGTTTGCCATGAAAAAGTGGATATTAAACGGCGGTCTTTTGCCGGAGTGCCAAGGGCTTGACTTCTTGTCGTCGCCCAAGTTCAAAGCACCGGCACAAGCCCGACCGGAAGCGGTCCAAACACAGTTGCCTTCTCATTGCAAGGCCGACAGAAGATCGATGACATCTCGCTGCGGGCCTCGACAAAAGAAAGTGATGGACCGTCGACACATGGCAGTTACGACAGATGGACGAAGGAAAAGAAGGAAACAAAGAAGGAAACCAAACCATTTGTGTGCCTCAGTCCAACTGGTCCAGTGACGTCGGAGACTCTCGGCGCCGAGACAGATCGGCAGCCGGTTCCGACCGCCAAGACCCCCGAGATGCCGTCCGATTGCCAAGAATCCTTTCGACCACGATGATATGCTCTCCGCCGAGTCATGAGGCAATCATGGAAATGCTACCTTGAGGCTTGCACTGTGCAGGATCTCAACTTCTCAAGACAAAGAAGGCATATTTACTGTTCTGCTATGAAATTCACTCCGAATGCTCTGGTTGAATGTCAAAATGAACAGGCTGAGCGTCGTGATCGTCGAGGCTTCGTATTGTCAAGCAAATTGTCCCACATGTAGTTATTCATTACCCACCACTGCATCCCTTGCGTTTATCGCGTGGTGCGATCAACCTGATGGCTCTTGCCCGGGTGGAGTAAGGTAACATCCGACTCACGAGGAAGTTAGGAACCTTATTTGCTCCTTCCCACCTGGCTCCACGTATGCGGGGAATTTTGGGGTTCCCCGGATTGTAATTGGCGCAATGGCGCCCAACGCCTTCTAGACTTCTCGACGCGCCTGCCTTCCAGCAATCAAATGGAAGCATCCCCTTCTTGAAATGCCGGATCAGGCATCGCATCCCGACACGGGCAATTCCCACGGACTCACGGAGATGCCGAAGATGGGCCAGGGCGGTCAGCAGGACCAGCATCCCGCTGTCCACACGAGGGATTTTCCCGGGCGCAATTACTGAGCACAGACATCTTTCCTTTATCCTTTCGAGTCCATAAGACTGACTATCCCGACACTTCCTCTGGTCGCCCGACAGAACGGCATCCGTTTTGGGTTGCTCTAGGAGAAGGCCTTTCGTGTTAGGGCGTACCTTATGCATCTGCAAGCCGACTTTTAGACCCAGCCGTGAAGCCGATTCCTTCGTTGTCGGCCGACGGCTAGTCTCCTCAGATTTGTTCCCGCTATGGTGGACAATGGACATGCCAACGGCCCTTCCCTTTTCCCCGGCGCTTGACGGCTTGACCGACATACGGCCCGATACCGGCACTCGGCCGTCCTCATGTCCCGTCAGTTACTCTCCATTGACCCTAAATTAAGTATAATTGAAGGAGTTATTCCTATTTGAATGCCGAGTCCACGAAACACTATTCTTCTAAAAGCCATGGAGGGGAAAAAAAAAAAAAGAAAAAGAAAAGAAGACCGAGCTTAAACTGTTATACTAATATTATTGAACATCGGGCCTTATATTTTCCTATTACATAAACCGCGTACTGCCTATCCTATAATTATCGTATGTTATTATTACTCTCTATCTGTTGTCTGTTATTCTTAGTCTCATACCCAGCCTGCTTCAAACCCTGTTGTCTTGCCGAAAGCTCGTAATCCAGACGCCATGGACCTCAATGTGGTTGGCATCAACAGGATTGCCACCTCCAACACGGGCTCATATAAGTCTGAGGGCCGTTGTTATCGATACAGATGATCTAAATAATCTAAATATTGGGTGAAGGATTGCTATTACCCGGTTTAATCATCTATTTAATCAAGCAAGCAAGCTTTAGGGTCAGCACATGCTCGCTGCGTTGGAAGCTCGCTTGGAGGCTTTACTGGAATAATTGAAATGGTGCGATTTACTATTTTCTTATTGGTTGATTCAAAATTGCGTTTTGCTTTATGTGCACGGCATCGGGGACGAGGCTTTTAGAGAGAGGGGGGAATATAACAGCCACGGCCTGCTTGGTGGCCTTGTCGCTGCCTTGTGGCCTAGGTAGGAGCGAGCCAGGCAACCAAGCAGTGAATTATTGAGTCACCACACAAGGCATCACTTCTTTCTTCATCATCCCTTGTCAAGTGTTACACTCCCTCTATCCGCAGGCCTTTTGTCTTGTTAATGAGAGTTAAAACCAGAACGGCGAAAAATAACAGTAGTTAGTTATTTTATTCTGATGATTCAGCAGTTTTATGAACGCCAAGGCCTCGATTTTATGCAAAAATGGGCTTCTATGGGCCCCCAATGGGGGCCCATCGTGGGCTGGGGGTTGGGCCATGGGCCGAAGCCCTCGGTCCATTCGTGGGCCCTGATAAAGCCTATCAACAACTATCTAGTCTCTCAAGCTGGTACTTGGGAACGCACTCCTTCCTGCACTCCTACTCCTGGTAATTTCGGTCCGAACGTCACCTTCCGAATATAGCTTTTGTCCTATCGGTGAACGTTCTCTGCCGGTTTCCCAGTCATGCCCTAGCTCAAGCAAGGCTGGGTGTTCGGGCTGACTTGTCAGAAAGAAACGCAAACTTATTGATCGTATTTCTGTCACTCTCGGTAAGAGCGTAAAATATTCCCAATATAGGGGAGAAGGCCACTGATTGAACTCACCTGAATGGCCCTTTGAGTGTCTGCAGCTCAGCCCCAGTCTTGGCATCCCGAAGCTTGATATTCTTATCAGCAGAGCCTGAGGCCAAAGTTTGGCCATTAGGGGAGAAGTTCAAGATATCCCTTACCTTTGATCTCAATTCCACTAGTGTTGCCGACAAAAGGTGTGTCGTTGAAAGAAAACAGGGTGAGATAGTAACCCTTAACAACCAGTAGAGCTCCAAAAAAAAACAAATAAATAACTTCAATGATTATAACCCATCACAAGGAACTTGGACTCGCTCTTCATCCATCTCTTATACACCCAATCCATCTGGCAAACAGACCGAATGCATGATACAATCGCACTCTGGCAGGCCATTAGGGAAACTGATTCGTGCTCCCAGCTTCGGAAACATTCCATCTGCCAAATAGATATTGAAGATACTGCGCCGAAAGTCTGGAACCAGAATATTCAGATAATTCTCTAAGGCCTTCGGATCCTGATCACGCCTGGCTTTTTGCATCTGACGGGGATCAAATCCCGGACGCGAAAAGACGTACTTATAGAAACTGAGCAATTGCCACCGTTCCCAGGCATTGGCCCCTGTGAACCCATAATCCCCTTCCGATTCCTTGTGCAGTATGTGCTCATGTTCAGAGTGCAGTTGGCAGGACGGTTTTAAGCACCAGCAGTAGAATCCCGAGAGCGCATGGGTCACCTCAGTGACCAGGCGGTAGATCCCAAACTCAGCAATGGGCGGGCTGTACATTGAGATTCCCCAGTCTCGTATATGCGACACGTCGATGCCCCGGTTCTCCATCAGCTGTAGGAGGGACTTTTCTTCCCAAGCGTGTGCTATTTCAGTGAGTGTGGCTCCGCTCTCCGCTAGGCTGATGTACGCCTTGGAAAGGGACTCTTTCTGCTTTCTGTTGGAGCAGAAGCAAAACCCAAATCGAATCCACTCTGCAGAAAGAGGGCCTGGAAGATTGTTAAAGGCCCTGACAAGAATCAAGTACAGGCCTAAGATCCTTTTCTCCGCATCATTTAGTATTGCCAAGTCCCTGTCACTCAAAGTAAACAGGTGGTCGACGATTTGCATTGCAACAAGTTGATATCCGTAGGATACCCCCTTGTTCGGAATATCGAAGCCTTCCGACCGTCGTCGCATGAACCAGGGAATACAGTCGCAATCTTCATTGACACGCCGTTTGAGGACCCAATTTTCCAGAAATTGGCCTAGCAGCTGCGAGTTGATGAGCGACTGTATGAATGCGGGCTGGAAGCTTCTCCCAAGAGCATTATATATGCAAATCAGGTTACCGATCTCCCACTGCGTAAGACAATGGTTAAACCCGAAGGTATTACACAGGTGATCATCCGCATAAATATGCAACAGCAACTTAGAGAGTCCCTCTTCGTCCTGCTGGGCTTGTGTGCATAACCACCATCGCACAATGATTTTGAGATTGTCAACATCATTCGGACGATTTTTGACACAACAGACGAATACATGCTTGCTCCAGTCTTTAGCCTGGCAGGCTTTGGAGCAATATTTCATTCTGCACGCGGAGCAGCGAAGGCCGGACGCGCGTCCGCATCGTCTGCATTCCGGCCGGTCATCATCCCTTGTAGGCGCAGACATCTCTTTACCCAGAGGCTCAAGGCCGAACTTTGATCGCGTGTAGTTAGCCTCTAGCACTTCAGCCTGACCGACGGTCATGGTTGACGCGCGTCCTCTCTGTCTGGCATTCCCGCCGCCAAGTACATGTGCTTTCCCCGGCTCACTTGGAATCTTTGTGATGAGGAATCGATCCCCTATAACCATCGGCATCATCATCATGTGCCTGCCGCAGATTATTCAGCCAAGCATCAACCATGCGTCCTGGGATAGGGGGGCTCGCTTACGGAATATCACGGGGTGATCTCTCCATCGCCATCGACTCTTTTTCTGCAAGGAACTGCGCTGAAGAAAGTGCTTTAGAGGACTGAGCGCGTAGCTCATGATTGCCGACTGGACATGACCTCTCTAGTAGCTCCCGGAGGATGAATTTCAATATTGCAATAAAGCGCTCTAGCCCGGGTTGGAGCGAGCTGTCCACAGGGTAGAAGTCATTGTTGTCTGAGATGGGCTCGGGGACATCCCATCTATGTAAAATAGATCCATGAGTCCCTCGGCTACTGAATCTTCCATGGCTGCGAAGGAAGAGGTAGCAAAGGGCACAGTTCCGCCTACTGCACCCCATATACGGATGTGTGCGCTCTTGTTCCTTTGAAGACAAGACATGGTCGTAATAGTACAGCGTCTGAAGTTCCGCGTGAAAGTGAAGCTTCTTCCGCTTTTCGTTCAACAGGTCATCTAGTTTTGATGCATTCTTGTCGAACATCTTGGACCAACCCGTCTTTTTGACTTGAATGCCCAAGTTCTCGCTAACTTCCATTGGATGATGCCCTTGGGCTTTCGGGCCAGGGTTGGCCTTTGGACGTGCATAAAAAAAAGGAATACATCTCACCGACTTGAAGATTGGTATGAGTTCCGCCGCTCGAATGAAGGTGAGGACGCTGTAGTGAACCTTTGCCAGGAAGATCAGTGCGTTTTCAGCTTCCTTTCTCTTCTTCGTCTCACTTGCAAAGTTTCGATAAAGGTAAGCCTTAATGGCTGACCGAGCACGGATGCCCTTCCACTGCTCGAACGTGTCTTTCATGAGATTCTTGAGGGCATCGTCGCGGGTATCCTCCGCAATGTCAGCCTGGCGGAGCTTGTTGATGCTTTCAATGATGTTGGAGAGATCATTCGCATCCTCCGAAGCACTCATTCCGATCGAAACAGCCTCCGATCCTCGGGCCGGCGTCGAAGGCAAATTAATGGGGATATGAAAAATAAAGCCATTATTATCGCTCCACGTTCGGTTTCTAGCTATCCTCTGTGTGGTGACCCAATCGTCCATACGGCGGCTTCGGTTGTGGCTCGAGGAGGAGGGTAGATCTTTCCGCTGGAAAGCACATCTGAGCCATTTGAGATACTCCATTATTCGCGGCTTTTGATGTTCAAAGACTAAATTGTGCATCGCCTCCTGATCATCCTTCGAGGCCGACTCTATGTCATGATCAGCAACGTTGAATCAAAGAGAATGAAGCCGCAATTTTTTACCATTCCTTGCTATCTCCTGCATGCACTTTTGCCATTCTTCCAGGAATCCTTTGTCCACATCGTCTAACCCTTCATTCTTTGAGCAGATGATTTCAACTCTGTTTTCATCTTTATAAACGATCATCATGGTACTGGAAACATGCTTAGAGTCGATTGCCCCAGGTCTAGGGCGTGACTTAAATCTTGCCAATGTTTCCGCTAGTCGGTCGAGTACTTTGTTCTGCAACTCAGTACGATATTGTTCATCCCCCGTTCCCGTCTCGAGCAGACACTCCACGTCCTCCAGCTCCTCATAGATGTCGCTGATACCATCCATCCTACTACCCTCGCCTTCCACCGATGACTCTATAGTGGCATCGTCAGCATTTGGGCTCAGGAGGGTATCAGGATCCCGGGCATCTTTCACGCTCTCCAATGCTTCTAGTCCTTCGTCGTCTAGTAAGCGCTTCGTAATGAACGCCAGAAGGCAGATCGCGCTTTCTAATTGTCCGTGAACGGCTTTTGTGAGAGGTTGCGACGCCTGATCCATTGCAAGTATCATGCAGGCGTGCGCGGTCGTTACTAACTTTGATTTTCCTGCTGCTGGATTGACGACCCCTCTCCCCGGAGTCGGGTTGCAGACAATCCGGTCTACGTTGATAGGTAACACGTGTGAAAACCTCATGACTGACCTTCCTGGTCCTTAGCTGCAGCTATTAAAGCAATCATAGAATTAGCTTCTCGTGTCCCACCGTCAGCAGAGATGCCAACATGGATACGAGACCTCCGACTCGCAACCGTTACCTGGTCCCAACGACAGAATGGATTAGATCGTCGTCCCTTTTGATATTCAATCTAATTGGAAGACCTCTCGCAGGTTTGCCAATAGGATATTCGTGACTACGGTTTGCCTGGGAATGCGGGATGACGTGGCGACCGGTTGCGCCTCCCTTACTCACCCCTCCATCAGGTAGACCTTCTGTCCATCGCCTTCAGATATAGCTGACGCCAATACCTGGCTCTTTTCTCTTACCGCCATCGTAATTTAGGTCGCCATGTCTGGATTTGAAATAAAAGGAGCAATGCTAGGCTCTTTAGCTTTAGGGCGATTGCGTGAAATCAAGCGACGTATGGACCGTAGAACGACAGCGGGACTATGATACAAATAGATGACAAGGTCGTTAGGCTAGAAGAATCTCATCAACACTCAATCCTCCCTACCGCTCCCTAGTCTGATCTAGCGGCTGTTCTCCCTAATAGGCCCCCATCACATCCGAATTTCCCTTTCACTTACCTATTCATCGGATATCCACTTTTCCAGTGAACTCTACCATGACCTTTCCTCCTGTTATTCATTCCTTGGTTTTGTAATTAGACGCCATACGTTTTTGGATTTTGCTGTGCACTATTCTTCTAGTCATAGTCAGTTGGCCAGGGATACTAAGCTTCGATAGAACTCGACGCACAAAGCTCGGGTTTTGCCTCCTTTTTTTCTGACGCGTCAAGCCCTCGGGTGCTGCTGTGATATCTCCGGTACTGGTAAAGATACTGTCTGGTCTGTAATATCACTGTTGCTTGCCTCAGAAAATTTTGGACACCTCGTATCCAGTTTATTCTGCGTGATTTCATCGATATTTTTGTCAAATCCACCCAGCCATTTCCCGATTTTGCCTACCAAAGTAATGAACGCCTTGGATTCAACCATGAATTGTTCGACCTCCCGGAGCACCGGTCGCGAAAGTTCGCTCTCAGACTCTGATTGTTCTGATTGCTCTGCCTCGCTGCTTTGAACAGAAACAGATGATGTTTCTCGTTGGGTTGACCGTGCCTCAAGGAGCTTGTTTAGTTCCCTGCGATTTGAGACAAAGGCATTTTTTGTTTCTGACGCCATTGCCCTAGTCAGCTGTATCGTGATTTGCCGCGCCGCTTCTTGAACAAATTTCGAGGCAACTACACCTCCCAGACAGGCTTTGTGGATACCTCGTCAGATGTCGGCGAAGATGGGTTTTTCAATTCGCTCACAAGAGCAGGAGGCCCCTACTTGTGTTCCCTTCCAGCTTTTCGCGCGGGAATACCAAGGGATTTCCGAGACCGAATGAGACTCATCGAACAGGCTCACAGACTTTTCTCAGACATCGAAGCAATTCTGGAAGCCGAAGAAGTCAATTACCAAGATGTCCAGATTACAGGCCGTATCTCCAAGGTGGACACGGAGACTTCCCCAATTCCAACGGTCCTGATTACTGAAGCGTCGCAGTGTCCTGGAAGACTGGCGAGAGGTGGCACGAAAGATTTATGTTCACGTCGAAAGCGATTTCCTAAGTTATTGAAGAGAAGCTGCTGTCTCCCCCAGTTTGCTGGCCCGTTTACGACACCGACACCATCCTTGCCAAATGGCCAAGGATCATGGATGAAATTCTGGCCACCATGGACATTCGGGAATGGAGTTCTCTCGAATGCTGGCGCTTTGGGTATAATGACAGCCGCAGCGAAAATCCCGTTACGGTTGTCATCAGCGTTTTGAAGAGCTCGACACGCATCTTCCACGCCGATACCCAGCGAATCAGAGCCATCCTTGCCACCCACGACGAGCTAAACGTTGACATCTTGTTCATGCAGGACGAGGCCAAGCCGTTCGTCACCCTTTCTAAAGACGCTGTGAGCAAAAAGGCTCAGCCTGGGGTCAGTATTGGCATTCATAACAGCTCAGCGGGCTCATCGACATTAGGAGGCATTGTCGAACTGATGTTTCCTGGGCAAACCGAATGGCAGGCCTACGGGCTCACTTGTTTTCATGCGGTCTATCCGCCTGAGGAGAACCGCCAAGGTCTCCCGCAGACAGAGGCTGTTTTTAGATCGCTCAAAGAGTGGGAGCACAACCCTGTTGTTTGGAGAGATCGGATGGCCGCGGAAATCCTCCAAGTCGACCAGCCAAGCACAAGGGATTTAGATGCGACCATACAACATTGGAATGCCGCCATTGAGGATTTGCAAGAACCGGAATTTCGTGACCTAGAAAGGCGGCAGCAACTTATCGAAGCCGGCGACCCTGACGCTTTCATGACTTCAAGAGAGACGAGATGGTTGGAGAAGATCCAGAATGCTATCAAGGAGCTTGAGATTGCTCGAACCGGGTGCGAGAGCATGCGGAATGGTGAATTTCCCCTTGGTCATACTGTTGCTGGGAGCGGGCTTTACCGCACCAAGTTCAATCGGAATGGCTACTATTCGATCCGAGATTGGGCGTTGATCGACATCAGATCAGCTCGAAAGAGGGTTAATGAGCCTCTCATACGGGAATTTACCAAGTACGACAACCTTTATGCCGGCGTTGAATTTCGACGCGCAGCGAAAGAACATCCCAAGGCATTTGACTATCTTTACAAGGTTGGGAGGTCTACGGACCTGACTCGTGGACGGTACAACGACGCTATAAGTGCCAATATAGCAACCAGACGTGACCAGAACGGCCAATGGGTGATCGAAGTGACTAAAGAACACGCCATCACGGGCACAACTGATTGGAACTTTGCCGAACCGGGCGATTCAGGAGCTTTTATCTTTACAAAGAAGAGCGATGTTGTTGGGATGCTACTCAGCGGATTCGAACGTAAGAACACCGTCTTCTTCACCCGTATCCATGATATATTTGACGATATCATGGAGGTTACTGGGGCACAAGCGGTACAGATTGGGTAGCAAGCAGTGAAGAATGTCAAAATGCGCTGGTGACTAGCCCAGCACGCCAGCAACGAGCAACACGACGGTCGCTGGATACACCAGCCATGGGCTACTCTTCAGCACCAGACTGGCCCATCCGATATAAGGTGCATAGCAGCGCACCAACCCGACAATCTCTTCGCGATAGACAAATGACCGGCCGTCGGGATACAGTGGCGTGTCGTCGACCTCGTTGTTGTCGCCTTTGGTCAGGATGAGTTGCCTTTGTCATATCAGCACGCAGTTCGATGCGATATCGCCCGAGGACAGTGGAAAGTTGAATACCTGGAAGCACCGTCTTCACTGAGAACCTGGTGCGAGACCGTGATCGCTCGATGGACCATCGGCAAAGGGCGGCCAGGAAACCACACCACCGGAATGTCGCCGGCCCGAATGAGTTCTTGACGATTCCACAGCACAATGAGGTCGCCGCGGTGAAATGCTGGCTCCATCGATCCGGACGAAACCACCAGGATGGGATGTTCTGAGCCGGTGATGGCGCACACTGCTTTCCAAAGCATGAAGATCGTCGCTATCGTCCAGGCAATGGGCAGCAACTCGCAGAGCAAACGTCGTATACGACCGGGATACCCCATTCCGAGTGTCGCGCAAAACATGACAGTACAACGGTACAGAGAACGGTTATGCTCGAATGAGTGAGGAAAAGCTGAAGGGAAGATATGGAACTGCCAGACCTGCGAAGCAGAAACTCCCAACTTGCCCCAAACTTCATTCTCGCCCCCAGTTCCAAGCTACCTGCGGGCCACTTTCTTGGCCATCATTCGTGCCAGTGGGGAATCGCAAATGGGACCTTGCGAGTGGGGGAAAAAAGCTAACCTTGTGCCTAAGGCGCAATTGATACTCGGCTTCTAACCATGCGATGCGTTAATCCTCCACACCTCCAATTTTCCATCTATCAAAGGACCAGGTGTTGGGAAGTCCAGTTGGCCCCCACGAGAACTTGATGATCGCAGATGCGATAATATCTCCTCGAGACGATAGGATTCAAATCCCAGTTATCAGGAATAAAAATGACGCATCCCGTGGACGACACAATGTTCACATCGAGGCCGAGACGAGGATATAAGAGCGCTCCCTCTCCTGGATTTTGCTCATCATTCCAAAGCCAGCGAACCAACTCAGCCTGCCATCTGCTACGTATCTCGAATCATCAGACTCATCTTCTACGACCAACACCATGCACACCAAGACTCTCATCGGCGGCGCCGCTCTGGCAGCCCTCTCCATGATCCCCTCCTGCCCGGCGCCCCCCGTGGCCGGCGCCATCATCACTGGCATTGCGGCTCCTCTTGCCGGCAACCTCCTCTACATCGGTCTCAACAACAACGTGAAACGCTCTTCGGACGAGGGTTTTGTCCAAGTCGCTCGCCGCCAGTCGTGGCCCGGCGTGTCCGACGAGGCCATCCAGCAATGCAAGGATGCCAACTATAACCGACAGGTGACCGTCACCGAGACATCTGTGAACTGTAGGTAGTCATGCTTCCTCAACCCCAAGACATTCGTTCTGACCGGCCGTGACAGCTCTTCGGGTCGACAACGTGGCGCCCGAGTGCATGAACTTGGCGACTCTCTTCGTGGAGGATGGCACGCCCATCCCCTGCGGGTCGGCTTGCCTCGACTACGTCAACCTGAGTGACCAGGACAAGCAGACGCTGATGGATATCATCAACAACCTTCTCTGAGCGCGACGGACGAGCCTGGAATGGGATTCGGTTGTAGGTGAAGGTGGCGGTGGATAACAGAGTACATAGTCCATTCTGTATTTAGATGTGCGGTAGCATCACCCTCTTTTGCAAGACAATCATGATATTTTCAGCACCTGCACTTGAACATCCTTTCCTGAGGCAGCAAGATGTGGAGTAGTAATGGAATCCTGGTCTAGTCCATCAAAGTATATGGGACAGTTGGGACCGGACATGAGTGATGGCAACCCTGCTTCACAAGCATCATATAGACCTAAGAGGTTAGAACAGACTGACCGAGTCGAGATAGACTTCCGCCCCCAACAATCGGCGCGAGCCACCGATGTCATGACAAGATGCCGATCGATGCAAGAGACACAGCGGCAAGTTCCTAACTTCCAAGTTTCTGCACCATTCGGTTTGGCCCCCAGTCTCCACTAACCCCGCTTCCAAGTGTATCTTCACTGATTCAGCCCCCACGACCAAGTAAGTAGATGAACTTGGTCAAGCAACTGGACCGTGAGATTGGGGGCAGAATGCTAGGAGGAACTTGGGGTTTTGAGTACAAACCGCAAAACTTGTATATCTAGACCCGAAACTTGATTCCAAGCACCGACAGAACAAACAACACTGCCATCATGCTACCTTTCGAGTTTCTCGTCCCGCCCGCCTTGTTCGCTGTTTCCAGCGGCGCCTTTTTCATCGCCATCCACCTGCCATACCGAGCTCGCCTCTACCTCGCCCCGGTCTTGTTTGGCACCGCCATCCTGTCGCTGCACACCAGCCCCTACCTCGCATGGCTCACCGGCATGAACGTGCTCTGGGCACTCTTCACCTGCATCTGGATCATGCATGCTGCGGCGGTCCTGTACCTGGATCGACTGAGCATTCCCCCGACTGCCCCGCCATGGATGTCCGCGTACAAAGCCTGGAATGATCCGCAGCGGAGAATCGATTGGGCCTTGCCGCCACCGCCAAGGCAGATGATGCCTGTGTCGTCGTCCAGTAGAGCGCGGTTTGTTTTCCGACGCTTGTCCAAGACCGCCCTCTCCTGGCTGCTGCAATTGTGCATCATCGGACCCTCGGTGCCCATCTATTTCAATTTCACCGCGCAGGATTTCGCGCCGTCGCGCCAGGTCTTGCTCCGGCGCCTGTTACTCCTCGCAGCGGCGGCGCCGCCCATCACCCTGCGCGAAATCCAGATCCGCCTCTTCGTGTCCGTCTACTGGATCTGGATCGCATACTTGATGCTCGACCTCTGCAACGTGCTGTTGTCCATCTTCTTCGTCGCCGTCCTGCGCTTCGATGACCCTCACGAATGGCCGCCGCTGTTCGGCAGCCCGATGCACGCGTACAGCATCCGTCGATTCTGGTCGAAATTCTGGCACCGGCTGACCGTCGCTTCCTGCGCGTCGTCGGGTCGGTTCGTCACCCGCCATGTGGCGGGCGTGGTAGTGCCCGGCTTGCGAACCGAGAAGGTTTTCATCGCCTTGTGGACGTTTGTGCTGTCCGGCCTCTGTCATGCGGTGGCGGATTGGCAGGCTGGAGAGCTGGGTGGTCGGCCCATGGATGATATGGTGTTCTTCGTGGCCAACTTCGCCGCCGGCGCCGTCGAAGCGCTGGTCGTGACATGGGTGGAGAGGGCGTGGAAAAAGAGGCACGGCGGTGGGGGATCTCGCCTGCTCCTGTGGTCGCAATCGCACGCAGTAAGGAAAACCGTCGGCTTCGCCTGGGTGCTCGCATTCTTCTTTTGGATTACTCCCAAGTGGCAGTATCCGAAGCTGCACGCCGTGCTCACGCAGGTGCAAGAACAGGGCGACGGGGACGGAGTCTTTTGACGATTGTGATGCGCATGTTGCAATGCAGGTTTAGTCCAATGTTCTTGAAGACACTGAATATGAAATCCCTAGAACCATGCTTGTTGTCGTATACTTAATTCCATGCTTGATTTGATAAGTTTGTTGAATGTTTCACTGGACATAATTCGACCAAACCTTAGGTAGCTACCGAGGGTCCCCGGTCAGTTGACCCGGTGGATCTATGGGCCGGGTGGAGTTTGGGGGCGGATTTCTGGGGGTGGATTTCTTGGCGCGGGTGGCTGATCCCCAACCAGTAGCGTGTCCGAGATCGTCGCTCCTTCAGCCTTGCCGATCTTATCTGGCCACACGCGACTCGGCGCAGCGAATCTATAGCCTGAGGCTGTGCCTCAGCAGAGTCCCATCAACACCGAGTAACCTCCAAATGGGCTAAAAGGACAACAGCGAGCCCAGTACCGCTGGAGCATATCATATCATATCATTTTCCTCCCCAACCCTTGGACATATGCAATTGCGAATTAAGCCACAGATCCAGGTGAGTTTCGGTCCCCGAGAACATGCCACGCATCAGGTATTGATGACTTGAAAGAAAAGCGATCTACCGGCCAGCCATTGCGCAACGTCCAATAAACAACATGCAGCCAACTCCGCCCGAACAAGCCCACACGCGCGCGCCCGCGAGGATGGAGTTTGAAGAAGACGCGCCGCAAAAACGCTCGTTGACAACCATGCAGAGCGTGTCGGCCGAGTGGAAATCGGGCTCGAAGAAGAGGGTGGTCAAGTACTATGTGGTGTACGCGGGGGTAGGGCTCATTGTGGGCGCCATCATTGGCGTCGTTGTTGGATTATGTGTTCGTTTTCTCGCCTGATGGGCATTCTCGTCAGGGACCCGCGGGGGTATATATATGTGATTTGGTTACTGCTTTTGTTGCAATTCACAGCCGGATTTCGTTTGTCTTTTTCATCGGGATCGGATTCCGCCAGGTAAATGGCCTTGAAAATTGGTTACTCGGTAGATTGGTGATAAAGAACATACATGCCTTTATCTGGATTCAATAGGTTATTGAGCTATTCGAAATGGTCATAAGGGACTTGGTATATTGTAGATTGACTCATTTGTGGATGGAACTGCGACTGAAGCCACTCTATATGCCTTTTGGTCAAGAGGGCGAAATCCTAATTGGACCAAATCCCTTCAATAAAATACACGGTCGCTCAGAATACCTCAACTTATTGCGGAGTAAGTAACTATGAAACACTTAAGTAAAGGAAACTTCTTGGCCTTCACCACCTCATACGATCCTGCTCCCGTTTATCATCAACATCATGGAATATCGTCCTCCGGATCCTCTGCGCAGGGGTCCATATTCAAGACGCGTTTTCCTTCCTGTTATCCACCGGCGGGCGCACGCTCGCAGTAGCTTGGTCATTTTTGTCTGAGCTGGCTACTGATGATTGGGCATTGGTGGTCCTTGGGTTGAAAGGCGCAGAGAGATGCGTAACGGACAGCAGTCGACCGATGTCGGTGCTCCCATCCGCCGCCAAAACGCGCATGTTATCTTTCTCCTGGAGGATTCTGTCGGCCTCTTCTCCCTTGCCAGTGGCGTGGAGGATCCTGGCTATGATCGCATGCAGCTCAAGGAGGATGGGACTCGGCAGTTCATAGCGGAGATCGTGGTTTGTGAAAGTGGTTAAACCAGACGGAGGAAGATATCTCCTGATCGCGAGTCGGGGCTTGCAGTTCTTAATGCGATACGTGTGCGCTTGTTCGGTTGCCTCCAAGGCGAGATTGAAGTTGCCGAATAGACGGTGAACGGTGGAATCCATTGTGATGGCATTTCGCGGGTCATTGATAGATTCGTGGGTAAAATTTATCCTGCTGCGCAGAGCAGGAAAGTAGCGATCTAGAGTCACCCAAATCTCCGACGTCACGAGCTGGTCTTCATCCGATGTCCAGCTTGCAAGTGAGAATGGCACTATATGGGCGCATTCGGTATTTGTTTCCATCGCGTCGTCGCTTTGATTCGGGTCTACCGGGGCTGTTTTCCAATCTGAAAAGCCGGTAATTGCACACTTGTTGCCGTCGCGAGCGAGACAGACGCCTTTCAGCCATGTCTGTTGTCGAGTAGCCGGTTCGGTCGAATCTGAGGCGATGCTCTCAACGGAATCTTCCCATCCAAAGTAAGGGGAAGAGGTGATTGACGGTGTCTTCGCACGGGCTTTCATAGGAAATAATAGGCCCTCGACAAGGGATCTCGCATGTTGGTGAAGTTCCTTATCATTCTTGCATGTCCAGATATCGTCAATCAAATTCCTCCTTCCGTCATCGGGGAGGTTATCGAGGAAGGCACGTAGAACGATGATTGTATCATCTTTCGAGCTTTGGGGTTGATATCCGCTTAGCTTTTCCTCAATTTTATTAAGGACAATAAAAGATGTATCTGTTGCAGCTGATTGAGACTGAGAAAGCTCTTGTCGCGCGTCCATATCTATGATAAATGAGGAGAGTCTGAGGAATGTTTTGATAGGAGAGTAGGATGTATTAGAAGTAAGGGAAGCTGAAGCTTTGATAAAGGTTGGAAAGGTTAATAGTCGCTAGGCGACAGCTCTAGCTAAGGTACAGAGTAGGGAAAGAGCACAGGCAGATAGGTGGTGTTACGCACGGCCGACTGGTCACTGTAAGTAGAGCTGTCTGGAGGTTATACTTGCCTCGTTCCACTTCGGATCCCAAGAGTATCTCACAACCGTACCGTTGCTATGCGAAGCCTTACACGGACTCGGGTCCTTTTGAGTATCTTGCAGGATGTGCCAGTTGGTGCGCCAAGTAAGTCAGTCACCAAGTGATATCTAGTAGAGATCACCGAGTGA